>VCAZ01000148.1:807500-958152 GCA_005784505.1 Bagarius yarrelli
CTCACGGAATCTCACAGTGCTATTTCGTGGTCCTGTGATCCAGATCAGTCAGCGAGTAAACCAGTTGCGCTTCTCTGCTTTTGGTGCATTTCGAAATTCTTGCGCTCCGAACTAATGACAGGGCGTATGAAGAAACAAGTGGTAGTCGTTCATGTGTTACTGCTACATCTGCTCTAACTCGTGTTGACATTAAGAAACTGCATGATTTGTAAATGATGCTTGGTGGGACACATATTTACATTTACAGCATTTGGCAGACGCCCTTATCCAGAGCGAAATTACATTGATCTCTTTTATACACCTTAAGGGCCTTGCTCAGGGGTCCAGCAGTGGTGGCTTGGTGAAGCTGGGCATCAAACCCACAATCTTCAGGTTAATAGTCCAACAAATTAAAACCAGGCCAAATTAAAGTTATAATTTAATACACATTCAAACAATATACAATTCTTTTAAAAATTAGAAAAAAATTATATACAAAAAATACAATAATATTTTAGAGTAACTTTGCTATAGAACATGCAGTAAAATTTCTTGTAAATACTGTAGTGTTTTAGAACATTACCATAGTAAATATAACAGAGTAAATTGTTATAGTTACTTAGTTATACAGTATAATTGCTACATTAATTACTATAGTAAAATTTCTACATCTATATTATATTGTATGTATAATAAACTTTACAGTACAGATCAGAGAAAAAAAGTGGATCAACTATATAAAAAACTCCAAATAACACCTTAACAATTCACTACATTATTATCTTAATGTACGTTAAATCCTAAAATATACTGTTTTTATTTATTTAGCATTGATTTCAATAAATGAAGTCCATTTATTTACTTATTTAGTAAGTCACAGAACACAGATTCCCTTTTCTATTATTTATGCTTTTATAGTTGCATCTACAATGAGTAAAGACTTCAGGCTGTTTCTATTGTTAAGGAACTTTATATGATTTATGAACGATAAAAATAGTCAACTGTCAGAAAAGCCATAAAGCCATATGAGCTGCGAGTGCAGCTGCTATAGTAAAGCATGCACAAATAAAACTAAATGAAGCAAGAGCTATGAGCAAGTGGAAGCCATGGCATAAAACAGAAAAAAGCTCGGTAAAGAAACAGGGTTAAAAACTGCAAAAACAGGTGTACAGCAAGAAATGTGACTTGCAAGACTGTTGGGATATAGTGTCCGCGTCAGCCATTTAGTGTGTTTGTTCTTATGCAATTTATTACAGTGTCTAATTACCTGGTAAAAGTGTGGAATGTTGAACACTTTATGGTTGCAGAATAAAAAACGAAAAACAATCCTTATGCTTGGGACACAACGTAGTAGAATACGTCTTTATTTTGACACAAATAAATTCCAGCACCATGAAAACCTTCTGTTGCATATACCATCTTACAAAGCTGGGGCCATAGTGCAGGATTTGCCATAATGCAGTGCTCCTGGGGCGAAAAGAGAGTTAGAAACTTACTGGTGTCATCCACAACTCTGTTAAGGCCCCACAACTCTTTGGTGTACACTACTAATTTCTTCAATGATTTTCTTCCTATTATACAGTCATTGCCATATGCTGCCATCCCATAAACAATAAGAATTAAATGGCTATTGGATTTTAACCAACTGCATCTGATTATTGATTGTTGTATTTAATGTATTGTTGTATTTAATGTATTTAAATATATCTCACAGCTGTAAATAACGAGACTTTATAGAGCTCAGTAAAGTGTGTGCGCAATTCCAGTTCCAGAGAACTGACTCGGGTTGGACTCTGCTCTCACTGTTCCTGGCAGGATACTTGTTTGCTGTGTCCTCCTGTTTATATTGGCAGCAGCTGGTAACTGCTACAGACTCCTGGTGCAGTGATAACCCCTGACTAATGGTTCATATTCGTAATTCCTGAGAAGACAAAATGAAGTTTATATTAAAAAAGAAAGTGAAATTTGTATTTATTTATTATTAATGAACTTGAATTGAGCTAATGAATGAATGAAATGAAAGCTAAGTGGCTAAGGTGTTGGACTGCTAATTGGAAGACAGGAAATTGATTTCCAGCAACACCGATTTGCCATTGTTGGGCCCTTTAGCTAAGCGTAGTCGGTTAATGCCCCGACACCCACATTTTCACTCAGGCGACCTGCATACGATTTCGCCTCTGGTCCTTTTAAGTCACCTCTCCTCTCTATCTCCCCCATTTTATCCCTGTCTGTCCTATAAATTAAAGCAAAATAGCCAAAAATAGGTTGATAAAACTGTAAAATCAAAATCTGAAAAGATAATTGAATAAATGCTTTGATGTTTTGTAGAGATTCATTTATTCATTCATCTTCTATACCCACTTATTCCCTAATTTGGGGTCACAGGGATCTGCTGGAGTCTATCCCAACCGTCTCTAAAAGGGCAAAAGGCAGGAGGGGTACACCCTGGACAGGTCGCCAGTCTATCACAGGGCCACACACACACACTCCTATAGGCATTTTGGCACCGGGAGTAAATCCACGCAAGCACGGGGAGAACATACCAACTCCACACAGAAAGGCCCCTGCCCAGGAATTGAACCCAGGACCTTCTTGCTGTGGCAACAGTGCTAACAACTAAACCACTCTAGAAATCCTATAAAACATTAGTTGCAGGTCCTGATTTATGGTGCTGACCGAAAGCCGTAGTTGACAACAAACTTAAGATAAAACTTAATCTGAGGTACGTCTAGATGTGTCTAGACGAGACCCAGATTGCAAAATAAAAAGAAAAAGGTAGATTAATTGAGCTGTGATGTCACAACACTGCTTACTCATTATGCTAGAACATATGTCTGCAATAGCAGCAATAGTAATAGTAATAGTAGTTTTGGCATATTGTACAATAGCAATCCTTTAAAATCATAAAAGACACCAATGAAACTAAATATAGTCTAACAATCGGTTTTATGCTATTTGGTGACAAATCGGTTTCATATTATTTGGTTCTGACAGATATTTGGGTGGTGCTAGCAGTGTTGGGGAAAAACTGGTCACATTTTTTTGTTACAGTTATTGACATCTATGAAAATTGGTAAAGGTTACAAATAGGGTTAAATTCAACCCAAATTGTATTTGTCGTCTAAATGAAATACACAGTATGACAGTTGGAGAAATGTTTCTTCATAATAAAAATCAGAATAAAAGAATAAAGAAAGAATAAAAAGATATGAGTGAAATGGTATGGACGGAAATGAATATATATGCTGAAAAGAGCAAATGTACGTTAAATAAATATAAATATAAATATAGTAAGGAGTGCAAGCATGCAGGTAGGTGGTGGGGTGGGGTAGTGCAAACAGCAGATTCAGGATTTATATCAAATATAAAATGCGACGTATTATACCGAACAAAAACAAATATATAGCAATTCTGATGCTTTTGATTGCTTTTTTTTTTGTTTTAATTCACTGAAACGTCTGCAAATTACATTAATCCACATTGCCGCTTAAAAGCTTTAGGCTGCTACACCCTGTCTGTGAGTACGATTAACCCCGCCTGATATAACCCTTTGTAAATACTTTAGTTAAAAAAGGAACTTACTCAAGAAGTAATCAAATCAGTTAGTTAACTTTTATAAAGTAATTGAAAAGTCACACTACATATTACATTTTGAATAGGGTAATTTGTAATCTGTAAACCTACCCAATACTGGGCGCTAGTGAGGGGCTAGCAGGTGCTTCACCAAATAGCCCCTATAGCACCCTTGATCATTAAGGTCAAGATCATATTTTGTACAGGCTTTAAATGATGATTCCCATGTGCATAAATGAATCATTTCTTTCTGTGTGGAGTTTGCATGTTCTCCCTGTGCTTGCGTAAGTTTACTCCAGGTACTCTGGTTTCCTCCCACTGTCCAAAATCATGTATGTTAGGTTGATTGGTGATTCTAAATTGCCCATAGGAGTGAGTGTAACTGTGTGTGTGGCTCTGTGATAGACTAGCGACCTGTCCAGGGTGTCCCCCTCCTGTCTTTCGGCCTTTCAGAGACGGCTGGAATAGACTCCAGCAGATCCCTGTGACCCTGAATTATAGAATAAGCGGGTATAGAAGATGAATGAATGAATAAAGTGAGAACATTTTCCACGTTGCTCACATGTAACTTACTGGTAGGGTTTTTGATAGGATGGAACAAGGGAAAGAAGCCAGTAGTTAAATATATTGAGAGGAGGAGCTGTGCAATTATATATATATAAAATTCTCTGATGCCGTCTATGCATGGGAAATAAACTTAATGCACTTACAGCTCTGCTAAGCTATAGGAAGCCGGTTATGTCTATTGCTTAAAAATTGTAAAATATATAAATATATATATGTGCACTTTAGTTACAGTTAAGGGGAATAGGTTAAAACTATACTGCACTTTTGTCTGACAAAAACAAAAAATAAAAATCCCATTAGAATTCGGATCAAGCTATATAAAAGAATTCCCACACTTTTAAAAAGCAGCAGATGTGCACCTGACATCAGGGGGCTGCTTTAGTTTGTTTTCATGATCTGCTTGAGCGTGCTGACTATTGATTTGATTCATTTAAAGTTCATGGGAGAGGTGAATCATTCAGTGTATTGCTGTAGGTGCAGAGCATCAGGGTGACAGACAGCTATCACAGGGATTACTGCTTTAGTTGTTCCATATATATGTCTCTAAGGCTTTTTAAAAAGATGCTGGAAATTGTTTTTTATTAAGTGACACAAAGCTTTATTAAATGTGTGCAAGGTAGTGAAAATAATGATTGCCATGAGAATGAACAAAATTAGGCAATGACTGGCCCATTGTCGATTTTATCAGCTGTGAATCGCTGTTTTCTAAACTTTACAGTTGAAATTCTTCACCCCCTTTTTGGAGTAAAAACTCATCTCATCTATCCTTTTATCCGAAACTCATTATATCTTAAAAAAAAGCTGTAGTAAAATGACCTGCTGATTTTCCCAGGACTCAAGGGAGGCAACCTGTGGCTTGACGCTAAGCTGAACGTGTACATCCTCCTGTGACGTACATCTGCGCCTGGCTGGATTGACCTCTCTGGCTGCAGGCTGATACAATCGCTCCAGGACAGACGCTGGGAAAAGTCTTAAAAAGAAAGAAAGAAAGAAAAAAAGTTTACAACTTGCCTCACACTTTCATTATTAGCTCAACTGATGAAACCTAAATTTCATCAGCCTCCTCTTGCCTTTCCGACTAAGGGCTCCCCCCTCTCTGTTTACTTTTTTGTGGCTGCTGTTGCCACGGCAACAGTGACGTGAAATCTTTATGTAAATATCAAGTAAGGCAGGGAGCTGGAAACAGGCAGATATTAAGAGTCAGCACTCACTGAGTCATCCTGGCCTGCTCTAATGTGGCTATAATTGGGCCTGTCTGATGTCTGGGTGCTGCAGAAGCAATAACTGTCTCATGTTTTACATGTAAATGTCTTTTCCCTGCTTTTGTTTCAATATTATTCATTGTCAGACTTGTGAATCCTCACAGTAATTGCTGGCTTGTGACAAAGTCTTGTAGCTTTTGAGCCAGAACATAAACATGCTATTCCTCATGGGATCCAAAGGAACTGAGAGTATGTTTATGGTACTGTGCTAATAGGGTGATCTAAGGAGTACCAGAAGAGCTATTTTTAAGATGCCGGCAGTATTGCAGAATTTGATTACCGCATTTCAAGCTGCTTCCTCCTATTGGCAGAGCAACTAACGCGACAGGCAGTGCCAGTGGCTACCAGCTGAAACAGACTATTGTCTCAGATTGAGAATAACAGGAATCATTTGAATGGAAAAAGCATGCAGGTTAAGTTGTTGTGTTTTGTATGTTCCAGGCAGCAGATGGGTCTAAGTAGAAAACACATACTAAAAACACTGAAGAACACAATTTTTATGCCACAAACTAAATATGATGTGTAACTGTTGAATTTTCCACAGCACACATACACACGGTACCTTATGATATTTTTTCTTTTATTTTGCCTCAGGTCTTTGTAATAAAAGCTCAAAGATTTTTTTACAATAATTCCAGTTATCCGTACTATATAACTATATTTATACAGACTATAAATAGTCTGTATTTACATTCAGAACTATGTTAATTTGACATAATATGCAATAATCTGCCTTTAGCAGCATTTTTCGAAAAGATTTCAGACAATTTAGCTGTTATCTAATCTTATTTTGACCCACAGAACTGGTGGCACGTGTCCGCTTCCGGAATACAGGATTGTGATTAGCGGTAGCACTAACCCAAACAAAAAACTTACCCAGTGTAAATTTATCCCATTAACATTTAGACCCCTGTAACATCAGACGAGCTGAGTGACCATGACGGATATTTATAGACTCAGACATCTTATCTGTGTCTGGCTGTGTGAAGCAGAACGTTAGACTAATCAAAGTGCTTAATGATGTTTCTATTTCAGTAGTCCACTATCAAGTTGGGGACACATACACGTTACTTTAATGTGGCCAGTGGAGTAGGACATGGACAGAATGTTCACTTCAACTGCCTTCTAACTACTGCTTTTCTCATAAGGCTGCATCCTTTTATGCACATAAGAACAAACGTCTTCAGCTTGGGAAATTCAGACAGGAGCAATCCATCACTGACAGTAGAGACCACAAGGTGAGAAACAGACATGATTAGTATGTTTCTCTTGCTGGTGTCTGTCCTAAACACAAACTGTTATCTACTCTTATCAGTGAGGAAAAACATTTTACTGCAAATGACCTTTACACCAGACTGTACTTTGACTACATTTGGTAGATAAATTGGTAGATTTGGATTGTGGACATCTAGCTATATGTTCTAAATGTCAATGTAATGCTTAGTTGGCTAGTCAACCTACTAATATACATTACATGGTCAAAACTTTGAAGAAACACCTCACCATCATGCCTATAGCTTGAGTGTTCTGACCTTAAGCTCACTGAACACTTTTGGGGTGAACAGGAACACTGACTGCACCCCAGACCTCTGGTGCAACAGCTTGTTTTAATGTCAACAAGGCCACATGAAAAAAAAAAAGTGACCTGCTGAGACCTCTGATTAATAGTGGTCAGGACACAGAGCAGATGCCATTTTGCAATGCCATATGGATGAAATCACACAGTCAGGTGTTTCAAACTACGGCTAGCAATTATCAGCATCAGCAGGGTCTCCGCTGGCCCGAGTGGACGCCACACTGACTTATAAACACATGTGCAGGTGGTTTGGCGTATGGTGTGTTCACTCATCTGTGTAAGAAGCCCCTTTAGAACAGTTTGTCTTGTACTAATTCAAGCGCTTATGCTTGCTGTTCGTGCCAGAAGCCATGACTGTACACGGTTAGGCTTTACACAAACCAAAGTCGACATCACATCTTGTTTCATTTGCTCTAACGCTTTTGGAGTTTGTTCAACAGACTATAAATGGGCACGCTTGGAATAGTGTGTGTTGAACTGTATTGCATATTGCATTCCAGAGATGTTTAATGTCTGATATGACTGATCTGAGAGTAGGAACTTAGTCACAAAAGCATAAACCTTTCATTATTTATAATTGGGGCACACAAGGCCACCGTTGTCAATGACAACCACTTGATAACAATGTTTGTACACAGTAGTACATTAAGCAAGGAGTGCACTGAGGCAACTAACTTTCTTGGTCACAGGTTCTTTGGCGCAAAAAAAAAAAAAAACACTTTCTGTTTCTCTGAACTATGTGCTTTTAAAGGAATCAGGAATTTAGTGTGTGAGTATAAACTGTTTTTGGGACTTTCAGAAAATGATGAAGATGACAATGAGTTTAAGGAGTATATTATAAAATAAAGGAATATTTACAGCATTGATATGTTTTATATTAAGGCCTTGTACATAAAAATACTTGCAGTAGTGAAAATGCTCAATTAATAAATAAAATTACTTTTACATACATGTACATTTACAGGATATGGAAGAATTAAATAGTCTTGCTTAGGGGCCATAAAATGGCAGCTCATCAGTAAACCTCTGTGCTAAGCAACGAGCTACCATATACACCATATACATCCAAGCTAAATCTACCAATCTTTTACCAAAAAGACTAAAAAATCTGCTTTTGCCCAAACACAAAGATATATAACTTTAGTATAGTGATCCAACAATGCTACGGTATAGGATAAATAAATAATTTATTATTTATTACCTTAAAATTAGTGTCAATGACTTGCCAAATACATCCGTAAAGTTATATGGAATCAACTGAAGACAAACAAATAATAGTTTGTGCACCCATTTTAGCATTATGCAGTTGGCTAGAGAGTCATTTTGACTGTAACAGGCACTTTGGTGTTTCCCCCTAAACCAACAAGATTGTACCACACAAGTCTCTGGGACGTTTACATGGCAACATTGCCTGTGGTGTTTCGCTAAGATACAAAAACAAACAGAAAGAAATAACATACTAATATTTCATTAACATCATCACTCGACACTTGCCCAAGCCCAGAAAAGAAATCAAAAGAAAAAAACAAAAACAACTACCAGTAACACTGAAAGAAGTTTTTTACGTTTATATTGCCCGGACAAGTAAAAGAACACAGTTACCTTGAAAACATGGGAAAAAGTTTTACGTCTTTTGTACTAGATTTGCTCTGGGCTTTTTTTCCACGCCTGCAGATCATAAATAAAACAATGAAGAGCAACTGAGGTAAACACATGCTCTCGAAACTGTCAGGAGATCCGTTTCAGGTTAAAAGGTTAGTTTTGTACCATGAATTAATCACACCTGAACTGAACTACAGGATGCTAGTATTACAAAATCACTTAGTGTTAATGACAGCTGACATTTGATTCATTCTGGTCCAAACAAGAATGTGTCAATAACACAAAGAGAACTGTCATTTAAAGTTGATCACAAAATACCAAGTCTGGATTAAACCAGCCTACATTTGGATACCGTTTCCAGTTTTCTTGCCACTAAGCCTGCCTAAAGGCCAGAACAGTATGTAAGACACGTAAATCCAGAGGGATTTCCCAACCAAGAAGTGAAAGTGAAAGCACACAATTACTTTCAATGTAGCGGCATGTTTTACTGGTTCATTTCAACTCTTTCAAGAAGTCATGCTAGGATTTTTTTTCTAAATACAGTTGTACCTTGACTTACGAGTGTCCCAACTAACAAGTTTCTTGGAGATACTAGCTGTCTCTCGGCTGATTTTTTGCTTTGAGTTGTGAGCTAAAATTAATTGACTCAGCTTCAGACACCAAACCGCTAGTTGGTGTAGCGAGCGTCACTTTAAACGCTGTAACATACCGCCCAGCAGCCTGTGTCTCACTTGATAGCGTTGTCTCACTTAATAGCTAGTCAGACATGCTATCTTCAGACACCCAACCGCTAGTTGGTCTAGCAAACGCCACAATGAACACCGTAACATACCGCCCAGAAGCCCGTGTCTCACCTCAGTCAGACATGCTAGCAAGTGTTAGCATGCTAGCAGCGTGTTAGCAAGTGCGTTAGCAATTGGAGTCGTCTGATTTCCAAAGAAAATGCTGTACATTAGACTTAATAAAAACAGTTTATTGCAGTACATTGTATATTTGTTATTTATAAGTATATATTCTATTTTAAAAAATGTAACGTGAAAAAAATTGCAGTGTTTTTTGGGGATCTGGATTGGATTAAGGGCATTTCAATTCATTTAAACAGTGAAAAATTGATTTGACATAAGAGTAATTTGAGTTTTCTCATGGAATAAATTAAACTCGTAAGTCAAGGCACCACTGTATTTATTTACCCTAATCATCATTCTTTACCTTTCTTCTATAGGTACCAAGCTACTCCCTTATAAATACATGTCCAGTTAATATATAATATACACCGTTTTGTATCACAGATTTGTCTCCATCTAAGATCTTGTTTTTTCAGTATTGCATCATTTTTGTTACATGACCAACATAATATATTCTTACACCAAAGGTGTGTAATACCAGAGTAATTCATGTTGTAGGTGGATTGCAAACGCTATATAACGTCACAATAACAATGATTCAGTCAACTACTTTGAGTAGGTGGTATTTCAGCTACTACTGTACAAAGTGTGTATCCTCTGTAGGAGGACATAACTATAAACAGTAGCACGCTATGACAAGCACACGGCGTCAACCATGACATGATTTTGTAGGATACACTTAGGTCTTTCATCAGAACTTCCTTTACATCCCCCACCAAACACCAAACAAGCCATTATTGCATCCCACATGCCCAGGACACCAAATGCCAAGGAGTTGGTCAGCGCTTTGTGTGGCTATTCGTGCTTTTAGACCATTTCCGAATGTTTATCAGGTTTTTTTTTTTTTATACAAGCTCTTACAAGCTCTCCTGATGAGGTCATCAGTGCCTTCAATTAATTCCTTTCACGCCCATTCTTATGTGGAAAAATGTAGGGTGTGGGGTAAGCAAGTCGTCTTTCTAAACGTCTAATTGCGCTTTGAATGATGTAATTTGGGGGAAAAAATAGAGTTTAGCTGAGCGTATACACTGGGGGGAAAAACACAGTCTGGATGAACAGTGGGCTTTAGACAGAGATCTCCTGTGTGTATAAATAGTCTACTTGTAATTGATATCTTCATTCTAGAGCTTCTGGTTTGTTCAGGAGAGAGATCTCCTATCTGTATGAACATTGTATTTTCGAGAATATCTTCAATCTAGAAGAATAGAATACTTTGGAAAAAAATCAATTAGAGATGAAAACGTTTAAAATATCATTTTTTGGCATGTTTTTGCCTTTATTAATAGGACAGAGGAATAAAATGGGGTTGATAGGAATGATAGCCGAAATCGAACCTGGGTCGCCAGAGTGTAACAACTTGCGCATGTGGGTGCAAGCCAGAGATAAACACTGGGAAAAGACTTGCATTCTAGTTCAACAGTGTACATTTTTAAATACTTTGGATCGATGATCTATTATCTAATTAATATTACATTAAGCTTTAGTATTGGTTTACTGTAAGTGGAATGTTTGTGAACTTGTGTATTTGTAAGCTGTCTGCTCTCTTGAGTGCTCAAGACAATTTTCTACTTATGGAGACAATACTGATGATATAATGATGATGATGATCTTTAGACTGGGAAAGTCTGTCGCTTCGCTGGTGTAGCCCTGGAGTCACAGCAGAGGAAAAATGAAATCGTAGTGATCAAATATAAAATATTATAAAATCTAACAAAGTTACTGCTTACTGTTGAGAAAAATCCTCCTGTTAGCATATTCATTCATTTTCTATACCCACTTATTCCCTAATTCGGGGTCACAGGGATCTGCTGGAGCCCATCCCAGCCGCCTCTGCAAGGGCAAAGGGCAGGAGACACCCTGGACAGGTCCCTGTTAGCATATAATCTACTTTAAAGGTGGATACTGATGCCCACCATTTTATCTATTCCTGAGTCGTGGGCATTAAAGACTCATGAGGAAAATTGTTTAATAATTTAAATAATTTTTATTTAATTTTTAATGCAATGGTGGTGCTGGCAGAAATCATTATTGGCTACTGTTTAGTTCCTGTAAATATTCTAGTTATTTATTTTTTTACTATTGATGTAATATTTACATGGATTTTAATTCACTGTTCCATTAAACAATTTCTCGTTTATAATTTTTTTTTTTATATTGCTTATCTGTCACAGGGTCAAATCAAAGAATTAATAACAAGAGCACAAATGCAGCTGAAAGACTCCAAAAACGTTCTTAGCCTAAATTTTATATGTTAGTAGTGAAATTTCCCTCAGAAACTAAAAGTTACTATCAGTGCTGCTCTCACTGTTTATCAGATTTAACTGGTTGGTGTGGTCATATCAAAACATTGTTCTGTCATTGTTGACTAGGACACGGTTCCCATGGTGACAGGCTGTAGATCTAAACAGAAAAGAGGAGGAAGTGGAGGAGGAAGTGGCTTGGCACGGATGATGCAGGCAGTCAGTGAACTTATGTTGATGAACACGTAGGGGTGGCGCAAAAGTGTGTGTATGGTTATGATTCTTAGAATCATATTGGGGCCGCCAAAGTTTTTTTTTTTTTAACAGTGTGTGTGATAGGGGCCCGACTTTGTATTCTTTCACAGAGCATTTTTAGCAGCGCCCCTGCGAACACGCACCTTATTTTTATTTTTATTTTAGAAAGGTTGAATACATTTGTGCATAAAAGAGTTGTATGTAAAAAAATATGATTAAAAAAGCCATAAAGAACCGATTGGCTAACAGCTGATGCATGTGAACTGACTTCCTTTGGTGCTTTTTATTTAAGTCATGCTCTGAAAGTTACTCTTCGAGAGCCCCATGTTCTAAAATGATGCAGACTTGCATGGAAATTATCTATAGCAAACAAACACTCCTCAGTGTGTTTAACGGTTGCCCTCCTCCCTAAGCACAGTTTCCTGTGTCAAAACGACCACATCCCACCATGACCACACCTAAATGCTGAGGAAAACATTTACTAAAGCCTCCTCTCATGCCGCCACTGGTTGCTTCAGGAAGAGAAGTCATTAGTTTTAAAAGCGGATTGGCTTCTTAGAATGTCATGCCACTTCTTTCCACACCCACTTTTGAATATAGACTCACACAGAGGAGGATTATGTCATACTTCTTTGTTATTTTGGGTAGGGTGATTTAGAGCTCACACTAAAATCATTCGTATTCACACCTACAGTACTTTCAATGGCTCGTTTTATATGTTTCCTGGACGGAGCTGTAATAGTCAGGTTAAATAAACAACTAATGTCACAGTGCTGCTAAATTTAAGCATCGTTTGAACCATTTTTTTTAAGCATGACACACTTGTCAGTGTACCCACCGAAATATCAGTGGAAATAAGAATAGTGTTGGAGGAGTGGGAAGAGAAAAGATCTAATAAAGATGATGTAATATTATGTGTAAAAAAAAAAAAACCACCCCAAAATTTAACAGGATAGTGATTTTACCTATTTGCTTTACATATGTGCAACTTGCAGCTTCAATTGTTCAGCATTTCCTCGTTCTCTATATAAGTGCACATAAACACCTAGACAAGCCTAAACCAGCTAGATCTGGTTTATCCTGGTCTCTTCCTGCTGATCGAAACTGAAAACTGTAAACTGCTGCGAGTGAGTCAGAGTTATGTTACCAAGGCCTTTGTTCCGCCACAATAAAAACACGCATGGCTCAGTTTGTCTGGTTTTATAGTTGAGGGAATCCCTTCTAATGGAAAACACACTATTTTGGTGTGTCCTTGGCTCCTTTCCAACTAGTTCTGCCCAATAAACTCCACCCGTGCTTAATATATCTTCTTCTGTGGCACACTCTAAGGCACATCCGATAGGGAAAAGAAATAAAATTGAAGCGGTGAAGCAGTTTGGCTGTAGGGTAAAACAAACTGTCTGCATTTAACAAAGACTCTTTTCCAGTCAAAATTATTGATTTGCATAAAGTTAATGTGTAACTATGATTGCTGGACTTTAAGTATACAGAAGATTAGAAGTAATTCATAAAACCGAATTAAAGTTCTGAAAATCCTATAACTGTACGAGATCCGCTGCTCCAAAATATAGGACAGAAGCAGCTCCAGGAAATACAAGCAGCTTTTGTTATTGAGAAATAGACTCTAAATGAGCAAAGCTTTTAAATGATCCAGAAAGATATGCGTCTGTTTGACAAGCCTGCATAGATTATTATGCACAGTAAAAACAAGCTTATTAAGGGTGGTATTCGGTTACATGCAAGCCCTGTGGCTATGTGAAATACCTGGCATTTAGCTGGTATGTCTAATAGACTGTGGTTCAATGTATGACTGGATCATTCCATATAAACTTATCCCATCGTTCCCAACAGTTAAAGAACCCCAGAATGTGAGCAAACACTGAAACCATTGACGTTGCAATCAGGACACAACAAACACCATCCCCTAAAATTGCACATTTTATCCCCCAGGTCTACTCTTTCTTCCTAAAACTCTTGAGCCATTACGTGAAACTCGGTGACACGCATCTTCCAGCTAGACACACCCAAACATGAATGAATGAACCTCCTGTTTTTTTATGTGAAAGATCAGTGCCTGGTAATCAGAAACAGAGCTTGGTCTAAAATTAGCCCCCTAAACCCAAACACGTAGGAAGTCAAAAATAGTAGTGTTTATTTTTATGCCAGGGAATTTTAAACTTTAGTGATGGTTCACATATAGCTTTTAGAGGGTAATGACTGTGAATGTCAAGCGTGTGCAAAAGTCTTGTTGCAATGGAACACATTCCTGTAAGATCGTACAAAACATTGTGGTAAACCGTTCGGTCCAAACAATTAAACAAACAAGACAAACTATTTAACATTTATGTGAAAAATGACAAAAATGTATCTAAAAAGATGTTTTGTACTTGGAATATGTAGTAAGCAAAGCAATCAATTAGTCTACATTAAATGAAGCTTTGCTACGCTGAAGCTACCTGACAAATGTAGCAAGCTAAGTTGCGGCAACATAGCAAATGTAGCTCGCTACATTTAGGCTATTTTTTTTTAATGTTATTTTTATATTAAACTAACTACAGATTTTTTTTATATTAAACTAATTTACAGATTTTTATTAATAATGTTGGAAACACTAAACATTCTCTGTGATTTCGGTCATTTAGACGAAAGGAAAATAGGGATTGCATTCGGTACACATGTGCAGCGAACCGGTTTATTACGAATAACATACGTGTACCGCTACACCCTTTTTAAATAATGACCTTAATAAAATAATGACCTAAATTTAATACAAATTGTTTTTGTATATTTATCTAGGTGCTTGGTAAAGAATACTGACATTTGGAGGTTAGAGAGAAGAACCCTGTAAGTTTGATAGTGGAAAACTTGGATAAAAAAAAGAAAAAAGGTTGGTTATCTGTTGCTAACTGTTGTTTGCAGACTCCAATTTGGAAATCACCATCAATAAATTTCTCACGTCAGCCCAGCGATTCGATCATGACATCACCGGCCAGAACAAAAGGTGGCAGTAATGCGCCAAAATGTTGCCTAGCAACCGCCATAAAACATGAAAAAGCTCTGTCATACTTTTGTCAGCCACACAGATCCGTGAATAGCCGTGGCGTCACTTAATGATCCACAATCAGCAAATGTAGCTTGTGTGAATGCTACTGTGCTTCTTGTTCAACAGAAGAGCTTCTGAAAAGCTCTTTTATTTATAAAATACTGACGCTGCCAGCACGCTACTAAGAAATGTACATAAACTAGTAGCTTCATTCCTGCCCAACACTTTAAAAAAAATAAAAACATAACTAACTAACTAACTAATGTAATTTAAATAAAATTGTCTCTAGAATTGTCTCTTAAATCTACCCATCCAATTAAACAAACAAACAAATACATTATAAATATAATATAAATAAATAAAAAAAGGTTTTAACCGACTACCATATGTGTCCATACCATAATAATTCAATAAAATTATTAAAAAGTAAAAAGCAAAATTACTTTTAGATTTTACCTACACACATTTCATGATAATCAGATGAAAAAAAATCAACAATGTTGTAACAATGCTTGCGCCTAGAGGAAAAATATAATATTGCCCTGGTTTAACAAGTGCTACAAATGAACGACAAAAACACCACCGACTCTGCAGAAAAACATCAGCACTGAGCACAGTTCAGTTGGAAACCTGTTCTGTCTGGATGATCCTGATTGCTGACATGGCAAAGATAATGTATTTATTGATCTGTTACATGTTGGCAAATTGTTAATAATTCACTTTGTTCAATCTGATATGATGGTCTTATACAAATAAAAATAAAGCCAACACTGCATTTGTTTATTGTCTGCTTCTTTTGAAAGCCTGGTCTCTTTTGCTCTTGTAGCTGAAATATTTCTGCTGATGCGTGACTGTTTTTCCTTCCTAAAAGACCACAAGGCAGTTTCTCACAGCTGCTTTTTTCATTTCCACCCTCCAAGTGATGACGTGAAAACCTGGCAAAACGAAAGGCTTGAGATGTGGAAAAAGACAGTCTGTGTCTTATTTGCAGTTCTCTGTGAATGGGAAATGAAGCTCTATATTAAGTACTAAATTACTGGGCAGCAGAAAACAACATCAACATTAACTACACCGGCAAATTGTGTGCATATATTGCAGATATAAAAACAGGAAATAAAAAACCGCTATTTTATTACATAGATATAAGAATAAGTCTTATAAAATAAGATGAAATATGAAATAAGTTTTTTTCTTATACTGAAATTTCCTTCTTTATTATTATGCTCTCTACAGAGCTAATAAAATTTATTTTTTTTTTTCTCTCTTTAGTTTGATGCACAAAATAATTAATGTTTATATTTTCATACTAGAAATTTACTCCTAATTATTATTATTATTAACCAGTGGCGGGCAGTGCATTTGATACCTGGGCCTTCAGTGGGGACTTACCTGACTGAAGTTATTTTCAGGGTTCGCTTTCCTCACATGTCCAACTTTTCTAAAAAAAGTCCCCTTTAAAAAATGTATTTTAAGTACCTCTGAGACCAAGTTAATTTCTCTTCCTCCATCAGCCATTGTGAGCATAAAAATTCTAATTTTACTGTACAGATGTGTTCTGTTAGTCTGTGCTAGGCTGTAAGAATTTACTCTGAGCAACCAATCAGAGAAAGGAAAATGCTAATGCCATGTGCACCAGCGTGTGTGTGTGTGGGTGTGTGTTTTAAAAATCTGATTAGTTAAAAAACAGTCTTTAATAATATTAACCAATTAGCAGTCTTCCACTGCTAATATAGTTTAGGTTACATGGGCAGCACTACTGATTCTGAAGATTATATTAACATGTCAGCACATAGAAACTGAAATCTGATTGGACAAAAAAAAAATCTAAGAGAATAAGTAAATTAATACAATTTCATAGAACAAATATTATAATTTAATTGCAAATGTAGGTCAGCTTCTGATAGTGTTTAGACCAGCTGAGAAGACCTTACTGGCCCTGACTGCACAACACTGATTTTTCACTGATTTTCTCAGTAAAAATAAAGGAAAACATTATTGTTTGGCAATATTTGTAGTTCTAAATTTTGTCTTGAATGGCCTTGGAAAAAATAGTAAAAAAAAAAAAAAAAAAAAAAAAAGGCAAACTTAGATTTTGTTGTTTGTTCCAGATGAAAGTTCAGAGGACGGTCACTGGCACAAGCCCAGGCAAAGGGCTGCGGAAGAAAAGACTGTATAGAAAAAAAAATAGCAATGTGTGTTAGTGTGCAGAATTACAGACAACCTTTTTAATGAGCTTCCCTACTAACTTATTAGCCGTGGAAACTGACTTATAAAACAACCTATCAATATCGCGTTTAAGAGCTATTGTTAAATTAAACAGTAAAGGTTATTTAGAAAACACTTCCTGCTTGAAATTGGATTCATTTGTTACTGCATCAGCATTATATACAATTTGTTATACACTTTAAATTTAGATAAAGCATTTCCTGAGATGTGTTTTGTTGTGATTTTTAACAAAATGTAAATGAAAATGAAAGGAAAAAGCGTGATTTTACTATCTCCTCCTCATCCTGCATATGACAGACGAGTTGACCTCAACATCCTGAAAGGTCACGTTTCCCGGTCTGCTCCATCCGTACTAGGTTTCTATTCTCCCAGTATAATTTCTGCGAGTTTACCATCCACCATCCATTACCATCCATCCAATAGCACTATTGCAGAAGACCAAAACAGCGAGAAAAACTTTGAGAGCTTGTAGCAAATAGTGAATTTCAAAACCTGGGGTGATATCAAGGCATCTAGAAATGCAAAATGCATTTTTATTTAACTTTATTTTTCTTCCTAATTCCAAATTTTTCATTATTTCGTCTTGTTTTCTCCTACTGGTAAGTTTTTTCCATATCATACAACGAATCTAAACCAGATTAGCAGTTTAAGGCTCATACACACATCCTCTGAGAGGCGTGATGTCCCATCAACTGCATCTTTTTCAAACGCACAGCTCATGTTGCATCACTGCTACCCCAATTAAAAAGAAATGTTATCTTTCTCTTTCTTTTACAAGCTCAAATGTACGCTGATTAGTTTTTATCCCTTGATTGACAGGAAAAAGACAGACAGTTTTTGCTTCCTTGATTCCAGCTATAAACAATGTTTCCTAATAATAACGTAAATGATTTTTAGCTGCACTAATTGTAATACAAAAATATTATTAAAGTACATTTTATAAAACACTATTATTCCATTACAGACTTATATTAAAGTAACCAAATGAGTAGCACATGCAGATCATGGGGCAGTGGTGGCTTAAATGGTGAAGGTGCTGAATTGTTGATTGGAAGACCGGGAAGACCTGGGTTTTAAGCCCCACCACTGCCAGTCAGCCACTGTTGGGTCCTTGAGCAAAATTAACCCTTAATTAACTTAGCTTAATTAACCCTTTCTGCTCTAGATGCCAACTCTCTAAGATGGGATATGTAAAGAAACAAATTTTACTGTGCTGTAAAGTATATGTGACAAATAAAGACATTTATATATGTTGCTTATGGCAACAAAAGTCTTCTCTGGAGCGACGTCTTAGTGATGTGTCATGTCGCTATACTTGAAATATTTGCTCTGGAAGCTTTTTTCCCCTAATTTTTTACAATTCGGCAATAGTACAGACGAGAAGGCATGATTAAAGACCTGAATCTGGCTCAAACTGGCTTAGAATTAAAGAGCACAGGCCTGGAGGAAGACACCTGGTGAGGCTGAAGTCTCTCAGTTAACCAGGACATAAAGACACTTATTATTCCTATGACAGACCATCTATTGATGCAGCTGCCTTCTAATTATTATTATTATTACTATATATCATGTGCATTAACTGGACAAGAAAATAATTTAAGTAATAAAGTTATAATGGGTAGATTTATATATGACCTTTAAAAATTTATGCCGTTCACTTTAATGTCTTGTTCCAGCGTGGAACAGATCAAGATATTCCAACTCAGAAAAATAGAACAGAACATTGCCTAATCTGTCAATTATCTTAATATTTTCTAATAGATTAACTGGCTTTTATATGCTAGGCTATGAGAGAAACAGTGTTGGCTCAAATGGTTAAGGCACTGAGTTGCTGATCTGCAGACCAGGAAGATCTGGGTTTAAGCCCCACCACTGCCAGCTGTTGATCTGAAGACCAGAAACACCTGGATTCAAGCCCCACCAACGGCAAGCCAACCACTGTTGGGTCCTTAAGCAAGACCCTTAACCCTTCCTGCTCCAGGGGTGCTGTACATAGCTGACCCTGTGCTCTGACCCCAGTTTACTAATATGGGATATGTATGCACTGTGCTGTAAAAAAGTATATTACATTTAAACATTTTCAAAAACATTTAATTTGATGAATGACTAATTCCACCATCCTGTCTCTCTTCAGTGATTTGCTGGCTTCAGACCTAAAATTTTTAGATAATCCAGCGGCTAACAAGCAAAGCAGAAGCCAACTAGCCAGCCGGGCCTTGTCTACTGATGGTGCAGGCAACCCTTTAACAAGCATATTAAACAAATCTACAGCGGCCAACTGTTTAAAACATGGGGAGTTAGAAAAATGGATATGCTGATGTCAGAACTCAGCAGCCACAAAGCCAGCAATGTTTACATCTAAGTGTGTGAGGTCAGCAGTGTGATACTGTATCTAAGTCAAACTGATCAGTGTTTGATAAGAGTGCGGTTCTCCGTTAATTATCTGGATGTGATATCTAAGTTCGGAGGGAAGTGTAAATACTAAGTTGCTGCACAACCGCTGATATGTAATTAAATAGAAAAACAAGCATTGCGAAATTAAAAGCTATGAAACAAAAGAACAGCACATTACCGAATGGGGACAGGATCTACATAGATGCATAGTGTTTGACTTTTTCCACTGTTTTTTAATAAAATTAAATAAGTAAATCGGCAGCATGGTGACTTAGTGGTTGGCACTCTTTCCTCACAGCAAGAAGGTCCCGGGTTTGATTCCTGGGCAGGAGTCTTTCTGTGTTGAGTTTGCATGTTCTCCCCAGGCGTTTTAAACAGTTACTCCGGTTTCCTCCCACAGTTCAAAAACATGTATGCTAGATTGATTAGTGATTCTAAATTGCCTATAGAAGTGAGTGTGAGAGTGTGTGTGTGTGTGTGTGTGGCCCTGTGTGACCTGTCCAGGGTGTACTCCTCCTGCTTTTCTCCCTTTCAGAGACGGCTGGACTGCAGCAGACTCCAGCAGATCCCTGTGACCCCAAATTACGAAATAAGTGGGAATAGAAGATAAATGAATGAATGAAATAAGTAAATCAACATGATATATTTTTATAAGCTGTTGTTCTGTGATTGGGTATCATTACATCGGTTTTGTCACTTGCTTTACATGGCTAAAATAAATACAGTGATGTAGATTATGGCAGTTTTAAATTTTTTTTCGACTTCATATATATATATATATATATGCAGTATAAGTATAGAGATCAAACACTAATGTTGGGTTAGGATGTCTGGAGGGCATTTAGCGTTCTAATGCATTCCGAAGATGTTCAGTAGGGGTGTGATTATAATGTGTCTTTAAATTTCTTTCCGTATAGTGTTTTGGGCCTCAAACCTTTGATAGGCAGCAGCTGTGACCTTAGGTGTGATTTACTACATACATATTATGTTAATTACTTAATGTGTTAGTAACCCATCCAAACTCAAAAAGACCTTGAGAGAAATGCAGTTACAGGAAGTTAAGATAATTTCTAGAACCTAGAGAAAGTTCAATAAGCTTTTTTCCTTAACCTTTACCTTCTTGTTCAGTCTGGTCAACTTTGTTTGTCCACATTTTTTTGCAAAACGTTTTTGGACACCTGACCATCACAAGCATATGTGATTTTGAACATTGTACTTCAGATTCATTTTCTGTTAGAATAAACTCCAATGACTCTCCTGTTAAAGTTTTCCGCTACAATTTGGACCTTGAATTGGTGGTATGTGTTTGTTTAGCTACAATATTAGGAGTATTAGCGAGATCAGGCACTAATGTTGGGTGAGAAGATCTGTGGTGCAGTTCAGTACTGTTATGATCAGGTTTTTCCACTCCAAACATAACATGCCACGTCTTCATGGCGCGCAGGAGTTTTGTGCACATTGGCAATATCATGCAGGAACAGTGTTTAGGTCTGTTAGTTCCACTGAAGGAATAATTTAATGCAAATTATTATCAGTGTCATACAAAGACAGTCTAGACGACTGTGTGCGTCCATATTTGTAGCAGTATTTTTGGACAGGAACCACAAGCTATAGCTAATGTCCACAAACATTTGGCACGATAGTGATTATGAAGCAGAAACAGCTCTGTCCCCTTGAGGCAAAGTGTAGCAAAGTGCATTATCATGCTGGAAGAGGCCACTGCAATAAGGAAATACTGTTGCCATGTGGTGGTGTACTTGTTTTACAACCATTTTTAGGTATATGAGACACCCACAAGAATGACATTACTCACTGATGTGCATTCTGGTGCCATCTTTTACCCAAGCAAATGACACATATGCTCTCAGTCTTTCTCACACACATCAAGGATGGGGAAACACATGACCCTCTGACAGTTCATAATGTGTCCTTCCACTTTAGGTAGGCACCAACCACTGCGTACCCACCACCGCCACGACCTCTTTCCCATCCAACCCCCCAAAAAGTCATAGTCTTTTCAAGAACTGACTTATCAATTGCTGTGTAATATATGACACCCTTAACATACAGAGAGGCAATCCTGTCTCTAAAAAATTCATTCAGTGGGCAACATTTTCAGAGATAATATATTCAATATTTCCCAAAGCTCTTCAAGCACATCTGTGACTGTGTGTTGCGAATGAAAGTTGTTCTTCTGTATGCTAAACTCCTTAAGCTTCACTTTCCACATGTTTGGATTGTTAAAATTAAAGCTGACAACAGAAAGAACACCTATTTCATCAGAAAGGTAAGATTTGCAGGTAAGAGCTCACCTACTGGCCATAGATGTAATTGCACATCCTGGAAAGTAGCCAAGTTTGGTGATAACAATGCAAAGTATTACAAATGATTTGCTTACCTTAGTTTTGTTTTAGGATTTTATTTTAAATCAAATTAGTTATTTTTTTATCATAGTGCAAGTGTTTTAAAACACATAATGAAATTATTATTGTTTCTTATATTATTAGTTTCTGCTTGACTTTATATATGGTAAAACCTGATAACTTTGACTAGTAATGAACATTTTATATTCTCAGATTCATACATATTTATAATTTTTGTTTTCCACATAGGAAAATAAATCACACATTTGAGGTGGGGATAATGAAACTGCAGCCATGTACTTTTAAAAAGGAAGCACTATCTGAGACCCACCCCTTCCCCTTCCTGCAGAATGGTACAATCCAAACAAAATGGTACTTGCACATGGTGTACTTACTGCTGTACACTTTCTCATGCCAGTATTATTTTTATGCAAATGAATTGATAAAATGCATCAATCAGCCGTACAAAGTGTTAAATGCAGAAATTTTATAATACAAATACATAATTAGATTAATAAGATTGCAAGAAACAAGAAAGTTTTAAGCAGTTGCTCACATTAAAGCCAATAATTTTTAAATCATTGAAAACACACTGGTCAGCAGTGTTGGTAGTGTCTGTCACAGGTTTTTGCTGTAGTTATAGATATTATAGGCTAGCATGAACTTGACCTTGTGGAATCCAGTGTTAGGTGTTACTTTATTGACGTTATATATTGAGGGTGGCTAAGACAACACAGCCTTAAATGAATATAATTCATAGAATTTCTGTCAAAACAAATGCCTCATGCACTGGTCATTAAGGTCATGATTCGACCTCAGATCACAGCACAAAGTTCATTGTATATCAAAAGCCACTATGCTACAACTGTCACTTTTTGTCATAAAATAAGACGAAACTTTATGTCGTAAAATTTGAAGTGCTGTCTGATAAAATTAATAAAAGGACAAAATTCTCGAAAAGTCTTTGCATTTAGTAGATTGAGACACTTCAAATCCGTGGGTAGTAACATTTATTGATTAGCAGATTAGCAAATACTATAATATTGTAAAGTAACTTTACTATAGAGCATGCAGGTGCTTCCTTTGGTAAATAATGTAGTGTATTTGAATGTTACTATAGTAAATATACCGTAGTAAATTGCTATCATGTGATAATTTGCTGTGGAACAGTAAGTCAGTACACTTGTTAGAGTAACTCGACTATAGTAAAATAAACGAATAATTACTACAGTAAATTTCTACACCTAGACCATACTGTATAACTTCACACCACAGATCAGAGCAAACAGTATATAAATACAATGCAAAGCAAATCCCTAAAATAAATAAAACCAAACATGTTAGCAAACCGATCATTTGCCTCAATCATGGGGCAGTGGTGGCTCAAATGGTTAATGCGCTGAGTTGTTGATCTGAAGACCAAGAAGACCTGGGTTTAAGCCCCACCACTGCCTACCAGCCACTGTTGGATCCTTGAGCAAGACCCTTAACCTTCCTGCTCCAGGGGCCCTGTGCCTTGACCCCAATTTACTAAGATGGCATATGTGGAAAAAAAATGTTACTCTGCTGTAAAAAGTATATGTGACCAATAAATCATTTACATTATTTTTTATTGCAGATTTTTGTTAAAAAAAACTTAGCTGCATTATTCTGATTTACATTGCTGTCCGTTAGAAATAAGGAACCTGGTCTTTCACACTGGAACACACGCTTCGTCCCATAGAGCAACTCTTTTAAAAATACTATAATATACTACAGTATACTACATTTTAGTAGTAAATCCAAAAGTATACTATCGTATTTTTTTATGTGGGGAGTTATTGGTGCCTGTTGTTATTTTAGAAGGACATCAGTACGGTTAAGGATACAGGTTAGTACAGTCTGACTCACACTTTAACTATGTATTAAATTGTAAAACTTGTAATTGTAAAAATCTAAAAATGCCCACTTACAAACCAGAATCTGTTCACTGACGCACTAAAGTCTATCCAGCAATTTGAATCACTTTTATCAGGCCTACATTCCTCATCTGTCCTCTTTGATTTTTTAAAACAAATTTAGGATAGATATGACAATTACTTCTAACGTCTGATTCATAACATTTAACTCTGATGGAGGTCATGACTGACTGCACAGCAAAAACAAACACTTGCACTGCCTCAAAGCCATAACTGACTCAATCTTATTCAAGTGTTGAAAGAGGAAAAGTGAAAGGTTTCCAAAGGAAGGAGAAAAAAAATGGAAAACCTGGTTAGAACCTACTGGTTCCTGGTCCAGGTATTCCAACAAGATATTTTAATAGTGCTTAAAAATTAAGTGAAATTTTAATCTACTCATATTTTTATGTTGTCACATTAGGCTACTTGTTTTTAGTACATTTACATTTACAGCATTTGGAAGACACTTTTTTCCAGAGTGACTAACATTCAAGGGTTAAGGGTCGATGCTTAAAGGCCCAGCGGTGGCAACTTGTTGTTGCTGGGAATCGAACCCTGATCTTCAAAAAATTCCTTAACCACTGTGCTACCACTGCCCCACTTAGTATTTCTATGACACATCGTAGGTGGGAATTTTAAACATTTAAAAAGGTAGCCCTATCTAACACCTACTAGCATGTCTCCTTCCTGCAGTAGGGCATAATCCTGGGGTACAGAGTGCACTTGCCTTATTGCACTAAAACATTTATAGTTATTCTCGCTAGTAAATAAACTCCTAATTGACAGTTTATGAGCATTTTTATATTAACAAAAGTTTGTGGTCATCTGAGCAACACAAGCGTGTAATTTTTTAAACATCTTATTCCAGATTTATTCCTGTTTTGCTGTTCGAATAAGCTGCCCCTTTCTAGTAAGATTTCCACTACAAATTTGGAGCTTGAATGTGAGATATGTGTTCATTCAGCTGCAATAGTATTAGTGAGATCAGACACTAACATCAGATATTAAGGGTCTTGAGTGCAGTCTGCATTGCAGTTCATCCCGAAGGTGTTTAGTGGTGTTAAAGTCAGGGATTTATGCCGAACACTCATGTTTTATTCACTCCAATAATACCACACCATGTCTTAATGAAGCTCAGGGTTTTGGTGCACAGGGGTATTGTTATGCTGGAACAGTGTTTGAGTCTCTTAGTAACATTGAAGGAAAAATGTAATTCAACAACATTAGTATTCTAACAGTATTCTAGACAAATGTGTGCGTACAAATTTATAGAAACAAACCACATATGGATCTAATGGTCAAGTAGCCACAAACGTTTGGCAATATAATGTACTTGTTAATTCACCCAGTCATTCTTCTACATTGCCCACATTATTCTGGTCGGGGCCAATGGGGCATCTGAGGCCTTTGACAAAAAATACATGTGAACAACAATGCTACAGACTTTTAAGAGCTTTATTTTATTAAAGCTCTTGAAACGCGAGCTAACATTTTACCTACCTAAAAAATGAGCAAGCATACAAATGCTAATAAAAAGACAAACTTTTTTTTGTGTGCTCTGTATGATCTAAGCAGTTCTCAGGCAGGTTCCTCTGCCTGAGGCAGCCAGACGAGCAGGAGATGTTAATCCAAGTGAAGTGAGTACAGATGACAAGATTAGTGACTTCATGCTGGCAGAGCACAGAGAAAAAAAGGTGAAAAGCAGGAAGGACCTTTTTTTCCATGCAGCTGGACGCGACCTTACGCACAGATGGCAGCCCCATGTTGTGACCTTTCCTGCTTCTCTGAAAGGAAAACACTGGCCAACGTCTGCAGGGAAAGTGACTCTGCAGGTGCTTTCTTTGGATCACTCACACACTTACACACGTGCTTCTAACATGCTGGCTAATAGCCTATTAGCTGTAATGCTAAGTCTGTCAGACCTGCCACATCACAACAAAGTTATGTAGCCAGCTAGTCATAAGTCTTAAAGGGTTGTGTTAAAAATGCTTAGTGACAGATTGTAATTTATGCTCTAGGATATGCCTAAAAAGACAAAACAAGAAACATGTCATTTATTTGTTAGTATACATGCTGATTTTTCCACTGAATATACAAAAACAAACACAAGCACACTAAAGTAGACATCAGGGTTCTATCCGGAGTTGATTATAAAATAAACGGAAGATTTTAACTAAAATTGTTACACTTACAAAAACAAGTGAATTAATTATTGTTGCTTTACACATTACGTACAGTTAATGTTGAACTCAATAAAAGGAAAATGTTTTTTGTTTTTCTGGGTCATTAGTGAGACTTTTTTTGAAGCAAAATTAGGGACATGATTATTTAAACTAACGATTATTTGACCCTTTCAACAATGTAAATGTCTTAATTTTGTCACAGATACTTAGTGAAATATGTTTCTTCAAATATCCCGTCTTTGAAGGTTGACAAGACATCAGATCAGCTATGATACAGAGCCCATTGAGCGGGAAGCATAAAGGATCTCGCTCAAGGACCCAACAGTGGCAGGCTGGCGGCAGTGGAGCTTGAACCCAGGTCTTCCTGGTCTTCCAATTAACAACTTGAACTATTGGAGCTACCACTGCCTCAAAATACGGCTTACTGACATACTTAAAGCATGTAAATGTCTTTATTTCTCACATACATTCTACAGCACAGTGAAATTTATTTTTTTGCATATCCTATCTTAGGAATTGGAGGGTCCTAATTGTAAAACATTACATGAGATTGTTATGCTGTGTTGTGTGAAGACCGCAGAATAGAAACCCTTTTAAACCTATCGTAGGATCCCATGCGACCTATTTTTAAAAGTGCAATACAATGAATTTGTCGGTACGGTCGATCAAACTTGTCCCTGTGTGTAGAAACGTCTAAACGAGCAGTTGCATATCGTGTGGTTTCTGTAAATGTCATGCATTTCTTGAATGTTCCAGACGCAGTTAAAGTTTATTGCTCTGCGTTCTGTCTCTTGTCTGGCCCTAAAGAGAGAGCCCTAAAATTATCTTCGGAAGTTGACGCTTGTTTTGCTCAGAGAGTTCAAGGAACATTCTGTTTCGAAATAGGATGTAAATACAAGGATTCATGTTATTGTTGTTACCTTTGCTGGCATGTCATAGACTGCTTTCATTGACATGCAATTGTTTTAAGAGACAAACAAACTAGTGTTGGAAACAAACTTTTTTTTAGACTTTTGGCTATTTGGGCATTTAAAGTAATTCTGAAAACTAGACTTTGTGAAATCAACAAGATTATATATTAGAATCAATTTTGCTAGTTACATAAATGTGCTGTAACAAGCGCTGCTGAGAACACACAGACTGAGCACAGCGATATGACAAAAGCAGAATTACCGAAAGTAGAATTGGGTGGCTACGGCCGCTGTGTCGTCAGGCACTGTACTGAGGTTTAATAATAACTCACTCGCTTTTATACTTTCACAAAATGCAGAAATGCATCACATGACAAGTTTTTTCCCACCCACCCAAAAATTGACAGAGTAGTTAACAGTGTTAATGTAATTTTTCTTAACCACAGCTTCCCTTTATCTCAGGTTGCAACTTTTTCCAAAACCATCTTGCAACTATAAGTGACACCATTTCCTTCCTGACTTTATTTTCGCCTGTCAGCCGTTCTGTAGGTACCGCATTCCGGCAACACCTTCGAGTCAAAATGGAAAATGACATCAGTTTCTACTGGGAGAATAAACAGGTCCAGAACCTGTTGTTGATTTTCATTCGGAAAAATTAGGCAAAACTAGCGTGTACATTCATAGCAGAAGAAGTATTTATTCTGTTTCAGCTGGGATGGAAATCAGTAAGGTTTCTCTTTAGGTGGCTTTAGTCTGACATCAACCCAATCGTTGGGTGTGACCTTTTTCTTGGTAAACAGATAACTGTCGCAATAAGTACAGAGGTTCTACTTAAAATACAGATTTATTTATGTAGCAAATGATATTTACAATGAAATCAATCTTAAGATTTAAAAACTGTATGAAATCTGTATTTAAATATTTTTGTCCGGTTTAACTAATCTAATGATGGAGACGGGTTGGGATTCATAATGCAGCAATAACGTTTATTTAGAAAAGGGAGAATCACAAGGAGTAGTCAGTTAAGCAGGTAAAAGGTCGGTACACAGTAAATCCAAGAAAGGCGAACAAATCCAAACCATAAGGTAGAAAAAGAGGTCAAAAAACAGGCATGAAACAAAACCGTGAGCATAAGACAGAACAGAGTAATAACGCTTGGTGTGTTGCAGGAGCAAACAATACTTCGTACCATGCTTAGCAAACGGCTAGTTTAAATATGCTAAACACAGGAAGTGCCACCGGAAGTGACTCCAGTGACGGCGCCCTCTGGCGGGTTGGGAGATGAAGTTCTTTCAACTAAATGCATTCAAATTGCTGCTATTTAGCAGATGTCTTTTTTCAGAGCAATTTATCTTATTTTTTTATTGAACTGAGCTGTTGAGAGTTAAGCGTCTCGCTCCAGTACCCAGAAGTGGCATCTTAGTGGTCCTGACGAGCAGTCCATCCTGAAACTGATCTGAAAATATTGGAATCCATCTGATTTTTTTCCTGCTTACACGATCGTCGGTCATATCTGAACTGTACCAAAGTAGAGAAAAAAAATCTGAATTTGGTCACTTGATAAGTGCGGTGTAAATGCTGCCTAAATCTGCCGAGACTTTATTAAGACATCATCATAAATTATTGTTTGTCTTTTTTTTCCCCCAGAATGTACCTTTTTTCTAGACAACCTCAATGAAAGCTGCAAAGCACTCACTAATTTTGCCTTTCTGCATGAAGAGTCTCTTTAAAAGAAGTTAATTTTTCTGGTATTTGCAGCCTTTAACTGTGGGCAGTCTCTTCCCTAGGAAAGCTCTAATGCATGGTTTATTCTGCACAGCGATTTTCCACTACATGTTATTCGGCAGACTTCCTCATCCAGAGCGTTTTACATATATATTTTTTTTTATACAATTGAGCAATTGGGGGGTTAAGGTCCTTGTTCAGGGGCCTAACAGTGGCAACTTGGTGATTCTTTAAATCGAACCCTGACCTTCCAATTAGCAGTCTAACACCTTAACCACTGCGTTTCCATTTCCCTCAGACAGAAAAAGATCTTTGGATTACAAATGATAAATATGCTCAATTTAACGCTTTGTCCTGTGATGAATAAAAGCCTAGTTGCTGAGTGCATGCTGATGAGACATGTGAAGAAATCTACAAAGAGCAGCACTACATTCCGATAAACCTTCAGGAGAAAAAAAATGCTCACCATAAGGAATCCTGCCATCTGTGGGTAGCATACAGGTACTGCAGCTACTGAGCATGAATCCTTAAGTAACCCTAGTGCGTGTGTGCAGCGACAGTCCCATGCACATGCTTTAATCCTGCACTATAACTTTACACTGTACTGTACACTGCCTGACTGTTAATAAGAAATACGAAATGATATGTTTTTATGCCGCAGTGTGTTTACTATTAAGAAAAAAACAGACCCACTTGCAAAGCCATTGATTAGCATGTGCATTCTATTTTAAAATCATTAACCTGCGAAATCAGACCCAGTGTTATGCAATACATATTACTTCAGGCAGTTTCCAATTTACATCTAACACCTGGGTGTGTTTGTCTGTGTCTAAATGTTTTGATCATTTTAAAAATTCAATAATTTAAAGAACATGTTGTACATAACCTGTTTGTGCACATTTATTACATTAGACTTGGGACGGAGCCCAGAGAGGTTGCGTGCCACCCTTTTTGGAATGATTATTATCTCTGTTTGTGGTATAGTGAGTGAAGCATACAGCATGAGCCTTTATAACCAGCCAGCTGAACTTTCGCAAACTCTTCTGGTTGGATGAGTGTCAAGCCACAATGTGGAAGCAGGAACAGTTACAAAACAACAACAACAACAACATTAGCCCCTCTAAAATCTGCTAATCAATCTAATTAGTCAGATTTTTGGCTATTTATTCTGTCAATTATTTACATTAACAATTCGTATCATTTTTAATAGTTTAAATTGCAACATAAACATAAGTTATTTTTCAATTATTTAGAGTGATTTATTTCCAATTTTTTATCCATCTGTAATTTAAGGGCCTTGCTCAGGGGCCCAGCATTGGCAGATTTGTGGTGCTGGGAATTGAACCGATCTTCCGATCTGCAGCCAACACATTAACCACTAAGTTACCTCTTCGTTACCTCTCCCAGCATTGAAAGTTAGATTTAGTTATAATCCAGCATCCCTGGAGCAGAGATAATTAGGGGGTCATGCTTAAGGGCCCAACAGTGAAAGCTTAGGGTGCTGCGCTTTAACCCATCCTGTCTGATTAACAAACTGAGCCTTAACCATGTGAGCCTTTACCGCTCGAAGATGTTAATAAATTGAATCTCAAATGAATCTTAAATGAATTTTTCTTTGCATATTTTTAAAAAGGTTTTTTTTTTTTAATTTATTGACAGGTGCGGCCCGGGTCACCGAAGCACAACGGCGCATGTCGGTGCCAGCGCCTTAACCCATTACACCACAGCACCAACCCTGCTTTTGCACATGTTTAAAGAAATTCAATGACAATTCTAATGCAGGACTTACAGTATGCTGGTGGTAAAAACCCAATTTCAACCTTTTACTTGACCAGACTAAAATCCAGAGCCCATTTTAGCTTTAAGTGATAGAAAAAGACTATTGGGACACCTTGTACGAATGGAGAAATAGCAGTCATTTCCTTTTAAAACTAAAGCCCTGCTTTAACTTTACACTACTATACTTAACTCTTATTACAGTACAGTATACTGTAATATATTCACCGTGGTTCCAAAAACTTTCCATGCATCACCTTTTCATACATTTCTTGATCTGCCACAGTAACTGCACTTTATTACCCTACTTACATTTTATTGCAGGGTATTGCAATCTCCATAAGCCCTTATCCTGACAGCTATCCTTTCACTAAATCAAATTGCTTTTACACCCCTTTCCTTAAAAGTGTGTGTGTGTGTGTTAAAGTGGTATATAAGGTATATCCTACTTTATTATGCTTTACAAATTAAAATCTAACACAAATTAAAAAACGTTATATACCTTTATATTATATATATATATATATATATATATATATATATATATATATATATATATATATATATAAGATAGTATATAGTTATATAGATAGTGTTGTGCCATTTAGACCTTCCATATGATATATTTTGAGTTATTTATTTTTTTTGTCATTTCACCAAGCTACCGCTGTTGGGTCCTTGATCAAGGGCCTTAACCTTCTCTCTGCTTCAAGGGTGCTCTACCTTTTACTCTAACCTTCTAAGCTGAAATAATATATAAAATGATAAACTCACTGTGCTGTATTGTAAAATATAAAGCTGTTTTTATTAAATTTATGACATATCAAATTTGACAGATTTTTTTTAGTAAAGATCTTAAAGACTACAGTTTAAGATGTGATGCTCAAGATTGTGTGAATTTACTCCGGATATTCCGGTTTCCTCCCACAGTCCAAAAACCTGTGTTTTAGGTTGAAAGGTGATTCTAAATTGCCTATAGAACTGAGTATGAGTATGTGTGTGTGGCCCTGGGATGGACTGGCGAACTGTCCAGGGTGTACTCCTCTTGCCTTTAAGAGATGGCTGGTAAAGGCCTCAGCTGATCCCTGTGACCCCGAATTAGGGATGCTTAATGTGATGCTTAATTCTCCTTTATACATCCAAGTTTCAATACTAGGTCTATATTAGGTTACTACAGGTTACACTAAAAGAGAAAATATTTGCTTTAATGTTACACATTTTTTTCTTTATTATAAGAAAAAATAGAATTTAATGGCAGCCATAAAAGGATGTTCAAAATTTTTGTCAAGTAAGTATTTAAATGTAACTCATAACTAAGGTTTGATTTTTTAATAACTTAAATTAGTATCTGTAAGATTGTAGTTGTGTAAGCACATCATGGGGAACTTGGTGATTTCTTTCTCATAGCAAAATTCCTCAAAATAATCGAGCCTCATGATGCATTTTGAAAGCATTAAAATGCTTTTATTTCCGTACCAACTTGAATACATCCATATGTGTGGTTTGAACATCCTGTTCTAGATTCACTCCGATTCCGACTTCTTCTTAGCCTCCACACCTCTACAAGCTTTTTTTCCAGATTTTGTAGCATGGCTTTAAGGATCTTTTACTATTAGCCAAAAAAAATGACTAGTAAGATTTGTTGTAAATGCAATCCTGATTGTTGTACCGTTGTTATGACATACGAAGACATTTGCCAATTTTCTGACCACAGTTTGGGGAAGACACAGTTATGTGGGTGTGCTGGTATTGTAATGAAGCCACAAACTTATGGCCTTATAGGTTATACATATAGATTTCAAACAATGCAATTAAATATTATTATTATTAATATTAAATATTATTATTACAGGATTAAGTATTAGAATAATCTAAACAATTCATTTTGGGGCTTCTATTTTTTATCAATTGTTAATAACTGATAAAAAAATGTAAGCGTTAGGTGATTAGTTTAGATTAAACAGAATTGGAGTGTGTTATAGTATTGCTATAACACACTCCATAACATATAGCCAAATATTAGCCCAAAATTGTAAACATTAACGTTTTTGGCATCTGGTAGACGTGACTTTACCAGACTGCCTTATGTTTTTTTTCATTTATTATACCACTGAGCAATTAAGGGGTTAAGGTCCTTGCTCAGGTGTCCAACAGTAGCAAAAAGGTAGTGCTGGAAGCAAACAATGATCTTCCAATTAGCAGTCCAAACTCCTTAACCACTGCGCTACCACTTCCCCCTACATAATATATAAATTAATTAAGCTAAAATTAGATTAGCTATTAAGTTAATCATTTAAATTTAAAGACAAATAATGACATGGCGTGCTTTTTTCTGTGATTGTGTTCGCTTTTAGAAAATAAAGCATTCATCTTAGTTTCATTTTGGAAACTCTTTGGTTAAACATACCATACATGACCTGTATCGCAATTTGTGCATATGCTTTGCATGTTCTTCTGCATTCATACACTCCCTACGAACTGTCGCCTCAACAAAAGCGTCCATGCTGACTGTGTTAAATGCAAAAATGTCATGAGAAAAATACTGATGCTGCTCCTGATAAGACGTGTACATATCTCAGTATACACTGCAAGTGTACCTTGACGTCTTGGCAAAGCTACACACACGCAAACATAGCAGAGATCTTGCAAAGTCTGCATTTCTATTCTACTCATGTCCTTGAGTTCGCGGTCATGTGTTTCCCGCGAAAAAACCATGTGCCGTTACAAGATTTTTAACAGCATATGCCTGTCCTCACAAACGTGCAGACACAATTGTCTTCTTTTTTTCCAATTGGCAAACAGAGCCTGGAGGTTATTTGATTTTGTCCTGACTCGTCTCGGCGGCACAGAGCGAACACGTGATGCTTGGTTTGTTAGGAAATGGTACACCCTAAATGCGGGTTGGTGTGCATTTATTTCTGATACCTAATTATAGGATGTGAAAGCGTATCATCTTGGCATTTATTACAAAGTGTGTTCTCATTATTTAATCCAACAGTGGAAACTGTGAAAATTGCTTGCTAAAACGAGTTCTAAAGCCAGGTGTTTATTCCAGCACAGGCATGCTGGAAGCATCATAAGCCAAATGTGGATCTGAGTGCAACCCTCAGCTCTCTAGGCCTATTAATCTACCTGCAAAAGTAATCATCACAAATAGGTTAACCAGCTAGGTTAAATACAGAAAGCAGCATGAGACTAAACATAGATTACCTTCTTTTGAGATTCTTCGAGGGGCTTTTGAAGAAAAAGAGATGAACAGAAAAGAGTGACCCGTTTTTTATGGAGGAACGTCCCCTAAGAATCTGCAGGGACTTCTTTAATAATACATTTTACTTTGTGGGAAGTGGTGGTTTAGTGATTAAGGTGTTGGAATGATACCAGAAAAGCTAGAGTTTGATTCCCATCACCACCAAGCCATGGCCTGAGCAAGGCCCTCAACCCCCAATAGGTCAGTTCTTGAACATTGCATACATGGTATATTGTGTTTGTTATTCATTGTCAGCTGCAAATTTGAAGATCAGGAAAATGTCCGGTGGACCTTTTGCGGCTTCTTTGGATCTAAGTTTATATGTTCAGATGTGCTACCTTATGTGTTTTCCTGCTTTTGCATCCAGGGCAAAATGGTTTTCTGACTATGTGTTGCCTTACTGTTACATTTCACCAGTCCAGCCATTCTCAAATCTCCTATAAGCCATTACTGCCCACAGAACAGTTACTTATTGGATGTAAACTCTATTGAGGTGCATAAAAAGCTACAGCGATTATTATAAAATAAAGATGGGGCAAAAATTTAACTAAAGTTGGCTTGAGGAAGTTTGGAAGTTAAATTTTTGCCCCATCTTTATTTTACAAACCTTAACCAACGTGTAATCCAATACCACCATGTTTCGATTAGCAGGATGCTAAACAAAATAATGTTTAATTTATTAATAACCAACATGTTAGTGGTTCAAATGAAATTTTTTTGGGATCATTGCCAAGCCATGTTAAGTTCCTGTAATTTGATAGTAGAGATTAAACTGTCATTCCATCACCAGCATCCCTTTCTCATTCTTATATATAAAACAATAACAAAACAAAAAAAATTGTAACTTTAAACAATGTGGAACTTAACTTTTATTGTTAAACAAACTTTTTTTTTTTTAAGTCAACTAAGTGCTGTACCTAAAAATTAAATTACTTTTTGCACTAACATTTGTCAGAGATTCACTAAATTGCAGGTATTAAAGAAAAAGCAAAAAGCTAACAGCTAAAGTAACATAGCAACCATGTTAACCATGTTAACGTTAGCTCGTTTTTGCACTATGCATACAATGCACAATATGCACACCTACAGATAATCCTCTTTGCACACACTGAGATAAACCTCATTTATTAATGTACATATTTATCTGCATTTGCACAGTACGACTATTTGCACTTCTGGTAGATGCTAAACAGCATTTCGTTGCTATGTACTTGTATCTTGCAATGACAATAAAGATCGATCGATCGAACTTTCAGTAAGGTAATTTTCCTAAATGAACTAGCCTCTACCTTTTATTTAGCATGAGTCCTAATGGCTTCTACTATCACCATTAACAGAAATGGTCTTTCTTATCCAGAGTTTGATATTTATGATATTTATCTTATTTATACATTAAAGGATTGAGGGCCTTGCTCAAATGTCCACTGGTGACAGCAGTGGGCTTTAAACTCATTAACATTTGGTTAATAAACAAAGAGTAATTAATTATTTTAAAGTTTAGTTGTACAATTTGTCTTACTTAACCTGGTTTTTTTTCATTAAAACATCCTGGTCACAGAGGCAAAATTTAAGAATTTGATCATCCCTTTCTATACGCTTGTGGTATAGGCTATCAGGAAATGGTACTTAATACAGGAACCAGAATTGTGTTACAGTGTTTTTTTTCTAGCTTATTTTCTTTCACAATAAGTTGAGTAATGTTTAACATTTTCACCTCTAGTTCAGAATTAGTGTCTCAAAAGCAGCAAATTTATTCTAACTATAAGAACTGCTGTATAATTTAATATCTGAGACCTTGGTTAAGGCTGTCTGACCCTGACTTTCATATTGAGCTGACAGTTATGTAAACAGATGGTGTTTAGCAGGCCAAAAGCTGGTCATGGTCATGTTTGTTTGGGCTCAGAGCTAAGCCTAAACTTTCTGAGAACATTAGCATGCGAGGGTGTGTGCGCGAGTTAGCGTGTCCGCATGTCTACCAAACATTTTCTTACAGAATCTTGGGACATGTTTCTTGTAGAAACTATAGTGGAATCCATAACTAATGACTTAATTATGGAATTGTTTACTAACTAATTAGTATAATTGTAGGTTTAGTCATTATTCTTAAAAAACACCTCGAATCTTCATTTAGGGTTCTAGTGTGTTCTAGTACATCTTTACATGTGTATATATGTAATGAATCCCACTGAGGCGAGTATAGTTTTGAACCCAAAAGTTGCAGTTTATTTACAACATAAACAAAAGCAACAAATATAAATTAATCTAGACTTAGGAAAAGTGGTGGCTTAGGTGGTTCAGGTGTTGGACTGATACCAAAAATACCAAAAAGACTGGGGTTCAATTCCCTGGACCACCCCGCCATCAGTGCTGGGCCCCTAAGCAAGCCCCTTAACCCTTAATTGCTTAGTTGTATATAAAAGGAGATAAATGTAAGTCACTCCGGATAAGGGCGTCTGCCCAAATGCTGTAAATGTAAATTAGCTTGACTTGACTTAGCTTAGCTTAGTGCACTAGCACAAACATAAAATAAAACAACAAACATGAACTTGACTATAATAGGTTGACCTGGCATAGCATGACATACATACAAACACTCACAACAGCGGTACAGGGATAGAAAAAAAACCCACAACAAAAGACAAAGAAAAACACAAATAAAGGGCCGCAAATACGCAAGACTAACCAATGGGAACACGATACATAGACAAGAGGATCACGTGACCAGGAGCACACGAGAAACAAAGATCACATGATGCAGGACAAAACAGGAAGTAAACCAAAGACCGAAATCCAATTGTTCTCAGGTGATCCCACTTTCTCTAAGATGTGAATTATAAAATTATAAAATAATCATGTTGATGGGTTACAGCACGGCACATCGCATCCCTATACCCTTCTTTTTACATGATATAGAGATCCTAAGATAGCTTAAATACTGTACCTGCCGTGTCTTAAACCGACGCACATTAACCACAGAACAATTACACACAACAATAACACATCACACCATTGACATGTTTATAGACTAGGGTGATGACAGAGTATTAGACTAAACTTGTAAAATAGTTTTACTGTTATTACAGACTGATTTTAAATGAAAACTAATACATTTATAATATCACTTTTAATGTGTTCTCTATTCTGGTTAAATTGCATGAGACAGGAATAAATCCTGGACAGACTGCTTCCAGATTTCATATTTAATATTTATTCTCACTTTATTGTGACGAGTGGCTGTAGCGAGTTTCCACAAAATGATTAGTGAGTTTTGACACTGATGTTAAGGTAAGGAGGTTTGCGGTGCCGTCAGCGCACCAGTTCATCCCAAAGATTGTTTAATGGGATTGCGATCCGAATGATGTCCTTATGGAGCTATGGGACTTCTTTCACAGGGACATTGTCATTCTGGAATAGAGTTTGGGCTCTTTTACTCTTTATAAAAGGAAATATTCATGCTACAAGTTCTCCAACTTTCTAACACACTTTGACCATATAGTGCATAGTGTAATGATAAGTAAAGTATATTTTAAATGATCTAGGGTTAAAATACTGTATATTAGTAAAAAAGGTATTTTAGTAAAAATTAATCTGCATTAGCTATTAATATTCTAATAATAATATAAGGGACACCAAACTTTTATTTTATACTTCCTCTACACTTATTCTTCATTCATTCATTCATTCATTCATTTTCTATACCCGCTTGTTCCCTATACGGGGTCAAGAGGATCTGCTGTATCCCTCCCGCCTCCGAAAGGGCAAAAGCAGGAGGGATACACCCTGGGCAGGTTGCCAGTCAATCACAGGGCCACACACACACAATCACACTCGAACCTGGGACCTTCTTGTTGTGAGGCAACAGTGCTAACCACTAAGCCACCGTGCTGCTCACACTTCTTCTTATTTTTTGCTTATTTTTATTTGTATTTATTTTTACACAGTTTTTACTTTTATATCACATGTTGGACAGTCGTATAAAGCGTTCCACTGCATGTTGTACTCTGTACGAATATGTGTGACAAATAAAATTTGAATTTAAAGCTATTTTACGGGATATTTATATCTTGTTCTATCGGAATTTTTTATCAAAATAGATATTCGAGTGTTTTCTGCAGATATTTACTTTAATGTGCAATTTAAAGCCATCAATTTCACCTACTGGCACCAGGCTGAAGGAAAGAAAACCCACATGGAAACTCATAAATGTTAACCCAAGTTCATGATCACTTAAAAGACAGAGGCGGCTCGTTGCTCTCCCACACCCCCACAGACTGCACAGTCAAAAACTAAATAGGGTAATACTATTATAACCCTTTTATTATGATTTAAAACTCTTATAATAATATTATAAACTCACTCTAACTTTAGTGAACCCTGATAAACATCGCATTGCTTAAAATTTGTACCCCGCACGGGGTTTATAACGTGTCACGTGTTCTTATTTTGACGGCAGCGGAGTGTTACTTCCTCGTTTCTCTGGTGTAGACGAGACAAAATGTACTGAACACTCGCAGTGTTATTTTGTACACTGAAACCGACAACAAGCGGTTGATGACATGCCTGTTGGTCAAGGCAGAACATGCCATCAATTATCCCTGAACGTCTGTACAAATTTGAGAAGTGTCAAATCCGGACAATAAGTGTACTTAAATCAACTTTTTTTTTTTTTTTTTTTTTGGAGTCTAATCTACACACACTTGGAAAATACTAGATCATGTGAGAAAAGCATGATCACTCGCTAATCAGCATGAAGGACTGCTGGAAGCATCAGCTGTTTACTTGTGGTTAGCAGTTGGCTTGAACATGTGTCGCTTTTTGTAAGGAACAACTGCATGAATGCCAACATCGACACATAATGCTACCTTAACAGAATCTGGATCTACACATGAACACACACATACACACACACGCACACCTGAACACCCACTCACACCCACTGGCTTCAGTCTGGCTGTTTGACGTGGATGTAACAGTACACTGCTGTTTTGTGTACGTGTTATAAGAAATGTACCCACATCCCTTCGCCCACATCTGACACAATGTAGTCAAACAGAAGGTTCTGTGTACACCACGCATTCATCCTATGAGACACAAACACACACATTGCACGTATCTACAGTCATATGGATCATCACACATCACAGATGTCCAGCGTTTGCTTGTAGATTTAGAATGGATGCTGCAGAAATTTCTCAGTTCTGGATATCATTTTGATATCAAGTTTGTTCAAAGAGAAATGATGCGACTAATAATTGAGTTTGGCTTATTTTGAAGATAGAACATAAAATAGTACATATTTTTCAAAACTTATATATATTTAAATGTGAATAAACTAAAATTTGAACCTAAATTATTTCTATATTGCTTGTAAGCAAGCTAAATAAACATCTTTTAAGTGTTTTATCATAAATTGTTATGGCTGTGTTGTTTAAATACCCAATAATTGCTGTGGGTCCACTAAACCCATGAACAATGTCCATGTAACCATAACACGAACACCACCTGAGGGTTAAAACTTTAATGCACATCATTAAACAGATCCTGTACAAATCCCCACAGAAACGTCAGCGCTCTCATCGCGTACCTGTGACTTGTGTGGGATTTCTGTCTTTTCTGTGGACATTTTTTTGCCGATTCTAAGCCTTTGACATGTTCAAACACTTCACTATCAGGATTTGGCAGTGAACTTGGCTTTATTGTGTGCCCTTTTGAATGAGTGGGAAGTAATGAAGAGAACAAAATGTTCCAGACAGCGAAAACAGAAACTAGGTCACGTTGCTTTTATGAAGTCTTTTGCTTCCCCCAGTCGGACTCGTGTGACACTGCAGCCGCATGCTGACACTTAGGGACCACAATCAGTTTATTACATTATAGAAAAATGACGATGGGAATTAAAAAGAAAATCAGTACGTGAGTGAATTAGGTTTATAAATGGTGGTGGTGACAAATATAAAAGGATACTGATACAGTACAGTATTATGATATGGTCTAAATCAGTGACTCTCAGCCTACTTTGGACGAATGTCCCCCTAAGTAAAGCTTTTTCATATTTAGCTCCTAAACTTTGGAATGGCCTACCTGACAACGTTCAGGGTTCCGAGCACAGTTTACCAGTTTATACATAGAATAAAGACATATCTCTTTAGACAGGCATACACATAACATATCCTATAACAACATGCTCAAGTATATCTGATTATCAGCTAGTGCCCCAAATGTTATGAACAGCACCTATGCTAATTTCTCTCCACCTGTTTCAATTTTTATACCCATCCCAGGGTATCCAGAGATTGTGCCAGCACTGGTAGACCTTCAGGGAGAAGATACCAACCCTGCGAGGATCCTGAGGCACCAGTTTTTCCTCACTACAGTTGACGCAGGTTTGCTCATTAGGGACAAACTTACACTTTTTACTGTTACTGCATTCTGTGCAAAGCTGCTTTGAGACAATGTCTTATGTTAAAAGTGCCATAGAAATAAAATGGAATAAAATTAAATTAAGTCAGGATGAAACCCTTTACCGCCCCCTTATGTTCCAGCTTACATCCCATGCACACAGTATGGATGTTTTCTGTGTCCATCATGTGTGAAATCATTTATTTAGACTCGTATTTGTTAATAGTGAGAACTGAAACTGAATAGAAAATAGAACTGCTTCTACACACAACTGTTTCTTTAGCCCTCACTATTAGGGTTCAAAGCGTTTTTTAGGCACCAGCAAATTTCCAAAGCCACCGTCATGGTCACATGCAGGGGACAGCTAGGCACAAAAAAAAGTTTCTTTCCCCAGGCAATACCTCATGAACACTTAAATGCTCTCCCCATTTTTCACGTATATATATATACACACCACTACGATACTGTTACTACCCAAAACTGTACTTTTTATGTGCAATAATACTCTATTTATTTTTTATTCTCTTTTGTTTACTCTCACTTTTTTATTACTATCTTACTTACTTAAAAATGTGCAATTGGAAGCTTCTGTCATTAAAACAAATTCCTCGTAAGTGCAAACCTATTTGGCAATAAAGCTTTTTCTGATTTCTGGTGGTCTGAAAAAAACACACACATACTCACACCAAAAAACACACAGACACACACACATTTGCCTACAGACACATGCTTTCACACATGTATATCCTTATTAAACTAATCCATAACTCATCAAAAACTGTGTACACCTTAAGCTGAACGTTGCCATTCTTCACATCACCACATGGTGGAGACAAAGAGCAACTTTTTTAAATTTATTAATTAATTCTCCTTAGTCCTTCTTTATCTTGTAAAAACAAAATAATAGTCATTCCTAGCGTCTTTTTAGCAGATCATCCGATCCCCATATTTAAATTGGACGCCCTTCCTGACGCCACTTTCCCGTTTTAGCTGGACTCCGTAGCAGCAATGAGGGAATAAAGCACATGACAACATTGAATCCTTAGCCATTGAGTTAGAAGCTACTTAATAGTTTGCTCTAAAATAAATAAAAATAAAAACAGTAATAGGAAAAAGGTTAATGCATCCCTTTCGCACTGAATATCCAACTGCATCTAATCAAATTATAAACTTTATAGTGTTGCAATTTGGGCTGCATTACTGTTTGTTAACCGAAGCATTAAAGGTCCTCCTGTTATAATGCTTCAATGAGCTTTTAACAGTTTTGCGCTTCAATGCATCGCAGGTTAAACCTCAATATGCAGAAAGCAGCTTTGCCTACACTCACTTCATCAAGCTGATATATATTTTGATCATATACACTGGTAAATGCTTTCTTACCACATCCAAAGTGAAAACAAACACACAGGGGATTTAACAGACAAACTGCCTTGCTGAAAACTAAAGTTAAACATGCAGGGCTTTATAAAGTCGTAATTAGGGCTCAGTGGAAATGCGATGATAATGTGTTCTACCAGATACAAATATAGATGCAAACGAGAGGTACACTGTTTTTTTTTTTTTTTATGTTTGGCAGAAGATATTTACAAGGCATCTGCTTGAAAATAGAGTTGTACTTTAGGAACACAACTAAAAGTCACACGAGTGGGCGTTTTCTTTTCTTTCAGGAGTGTGAGCGAGCTCAGAGGAATGGACTTGTCGTGGTTATAGTGAATTAGAGTAGTGTTTATCCAACACTGTATTCATTTCTGTAGCTTTTATCCTACAAAACATGTTGGTCCTGCCAGAAAAAGCTGCCAATCCATCAATTTAAACATAAATCCCTGAGGTATGTGGAAGACATTTTGATACATTTAAAGATATTTTTTGAGCCATTTTTGTCTTTATTGGTAAGACAGAGAGATGAAGTAGAGTAGAGAGGTGAGAGAGAGGTGGAACCAGGAAGGACACAAAAGGACATCGAACCTGGTTTGCCGGAACCCAACCTCGCATGTGGGTGCCGACACCTTAACCCAAGCCCCAGCCATCCACTGTTGGGTCCTTGAGCAAGACTCTTAACCCTTCCTCCTCCAAGGGCGCTGCGTCATAGCTGACCCTGTGCTCTGACCCCAAATTACTGAGATAATTACTGTGCTGTAAAATGTATATGTGACAAAATAAAGGCATTTAAATTTACATTTTACATTAAGTTACGTGATGTATTGTATCCTGACCTACGTATCGTGAGGAATATACACAACCCTATAAACTCAATCGTGGTGAATGACGTTGACGAACTCCCGGAGCCAGAGACACACACTGCTGACCGAGTAGACATTTATACCTGTTTTTTTATTATTAAAAAACATCCTAATCTGTCCTGGATTCATTCATTCATTTATTCATCTCCTATACCCGCTTATTCTATATCCTAAACAGTTAATTAGATCATTTCAAGTTTAATTCTGAACAGATATTTGAAGCAATATACACGTCCGAATAGTAGTATTAAATTACATCCCCGAAGCCCAGGAGTGCTGAAAAAAAACTCTGATATTCAGGAAAGACATTGCTAGAAAGTGTCTCTAGGCAAATAAATAACATGGGGCGTCTTCCTGTGGGTGACCTGCTTCTGCAGTGGCTATTGATGCAGATCGTGATTGAACATGAGGGTGTGACAACAGAACAAAGGGCTCGCAGTGTTGCAGAGCAAGACAGAGTTTGTGTTATTATGAGCTATACAAGCATTGGACAGTTTTTTCATCAATTCTATGTTGTTTAGGTTTTTCCTTGAGATTTCTCCCAGACTTTAAACACCAGCTAAAATGCACACTTGGTAAAGTTAGAAGAAAAATGTAGATAGACAGGGAGGAAACAAGGACAGGCTTCAGCATTTAGATTTTTTCAGTAATCACAAGTTTTTGTTTCTAAATATCACTCAACATTCAATAAAACGTAACCGCATTTATACTGTATGTATTAAGTATCAACTCTAATGTGGCACAGATGGGATATGACCGACGACTGTGTAAGCAGGAAAATCTCACATGGACTCCGATATTTTTTTAGATCGGTTTCAGACCTCATTTGTATGTGGAAAAAAAATCAGATATAAATCGGATATGTGTCTGTCATGTAAGCAAACAGATCGGACTGTTAATGTGAGTCGAACGTCAATGAATAAGCGACAGTGGCTCATGACGTCAACTCAGTGTGGACACCGAATAGAGATATACAGTATATATAACTTAGCCCAACTGTGTATTTTAATATTTTTTATTTTTATTTTTGTTCACTGAAAGTCTGTTTTGCTTGTAAACATATAAAAAAAATAATGCACTGTCAAAAAAAAATATATTTATAATGTATTTATTAACTCAGCCAGGCTGAGTTTTTTCTCCACCCAAAGAAGCATTGTTTTGCCGACCTTCAAATATGGTGCAGAAAGTAAAATACTGAATAATCAGTTGGTCCTTGATCATTGCGTCATTTGATTATCATTGAAAAACTTACACTAAATGTATTTGGACACTTGGTTATCACATAGGTGTGTATTATTTAAACATCATACTCAAGATTTAATCTTACCCCTAAACCTACACTAAAACCCAAATAAATTAAATGAACTTAATTGAACTTTTACCTCTATAACTTAAATAATAAGTCAAAACGTATCTATTTAAGTTGACTAAACACATAAATTTTCAAGTATATATAACTTGGTCTTTATATAATCTACTTAAAATATTAAGATTAGTTAACGTAATGTTGCATTCAAATGTGCGTAAACTCCTGTCCTCTTATTTACAGTACAGGGCGTAAAACTACGCCTTCTGAAATAATTCACCAGTCAATGCATTAGTTCTTTTTGTATGTCCAATAACATTAAAGAGAAGAGACCAGCTTTGTGCACTAGATCATTGTCACACTGGAACAACAATAGAACGGTTTGTCCTCTATGTTCTATCAAATTTGCATTTAAATCTTAGTGCATTAAGAAACATTTTAGGCATTTGTTTGTGTTCAACTTTGTGACAACAGTCTGAAAACACACTTATGAGGGTATGGGTAAGGTGTCCACAAACTTCTGGTTATATAGCACACATACATCTTTAATGGTTCAAACGTTTTCCCTAGATGATCACTTGTTTTATAATTGGCTAAGACTGTCCCTATTTCCCTGTCCTATTAACTCTCAACAGCGTCTTTGACTGATTAGTATTGTTTTTGTACATGATCCTGGATACTGATGTAATGGATAATATTTTGGTTGGCTTGGATTATTCAACATTTAATGTTTTTGGAAGAAAGAAATGTATGTTTGAAATTAAACTTGAATGATTGTTAAAAAAAGTTTCCGTTGACATAATTGCAGTTAATTATATAGTGTACAAGCATAAAGAAATGATGACAATTCCCCAATCCAATGCAATGCAAATGGAATAGACAACAGGTGGAAATTATAGGCAATTAGCAAGACACCCCCAATAAAGGAGTGGTTCTGCAGGTGGTGACCACAGACCACTTCTCAGTTCCTCTGCTTTCTGGCTGATGTTTTGGTCACTTTTGAATGCTGGTGGTGCTTTCACTCTAATGGTAGCATGAGACGGAGTCTACAACCCACACAAGTGGCGCAGGTAGCGCAGCTCATCCAGGATGGCACATCAATGCGAGCTGTGGCAAGAAGGTTTGCTGTGTCTGTCAGCGTAGTGTCCAGAGCATGGAGGCGCTACCAGGAGACAGGCCAGTACATCAGGAGACGTGGAGGAGGGCGTAGGAGGGCAACATCCCAGCAGCAGGACCGCTACCTCTGCCTTTGTGCAAGAAGGAACAGGAGCGAGCACTGCCAGAGCCCTGCAAAATGACCTCCAGCAGGCCACAAATGTGCATGTGTCTGCTCAAAATGGTCAGAAACAGACTCCATGAGGGTGGTATGAGGGGCCCGATGTCCACAGGTGGGGGTTGTGCTTACAGCCCAACACCGTGCAGGACATTTGGCATTTGCCAGAGAACACCAAGACTGGCAAATTCGCCACTGGCGCCCTGTGCTCTTCACAGATGAAAGCAGGTTCACACTGAGCACATGTGACCAGACTTGACAGAGTCTGGAGACGCCGTGGAGAACGTTCTTCTTCCTGCAACATCCTCCAGCATGACCGGTTTGGCAGTGGGTCAGTAATGGTGTGGGGTGGCATTTCTTTGGAGGGCCACACAGCCCTCCATGTGCTTGCCAGAGGTAGCCTGACTGCCATTAGGTACCGAGATGAGATCCTCAGACACCTTGTGAGACCATATGCCGGTGCGGTTGCCCCTGGGTTCCTCCTAAGGACATTACATCAAAGTTGGATCAGCCTGTAGTGTGTTTTTCCACTTCAATTTTGAGTGTGACTCCAAATCCAGACCTCCATGGGTTAATAAATTTGATTTTCATTGATAATTTTTGTGTGGTTTTGTTGTCAGCACATTCAAATATGCAAAGAACAAAATATTTAATAAGAATATTTTATTCATTCAGATCTAGGATGTGTTATTTTAGTGTTCCCTTTATTTTTTGAGCAGTGTGTATATATATATATATATATATATATATACCTGTATATATATATATTTATTTATTTTTTTTTTCTTTTTTGTGGTGTGTGTGTCATTGGTGCCATAAATATCTATCAATCCATCCATAACGAATCTGACTATGTATCAGAAGATTCTAGGTTTGACCTCTTGCTGTGGGAAAGTGGTAGTGTAATGGTTAAAACTGCCATGTGGAAGATCGGGGTTTGGTTCCCAGCACAGCCAGGTGCCCCTGAGCAAGGTCCTTTAACCCACAATTGCTGAGTTGTATAAAAAATATAAAATGTAAGTTGCTCTGAATAAGGCCGTCTGCCAAATGCTGCTGCAAATATATATAATTGTCCATACAATTATCTCTGTAAACGAGCTGTTTTTACAAAGTGTGTTTTAATTTAAGCATAACGATGAGGATAAACTATTTAAATCATTTGCATTACAGTCAAAATTATCTACAGTGAGAAGTGAAATATTACTTAATATCTTCAGTGCTGGTAGATTTAAGAAAAAAATAGCACTGAATGAGATTAAATTAATTAAATTAAAAAACCTTTGAAATCCAATAATTACGTCAATAATTGCTTTCAGATGTGGAGAACCAACATAATGTTGATACAAAATGTCAGCTGTCTTGTTTCACTTATCAATCATTTATACTGTAGTGCAACAGGTTGGGGTTATGATTAAAACTCCAACAAATCTATAATTATAAGCTGTTAATTTGTTATATAGGCTTTTGAGTTCTCTCTCCCTCTTTTTTATTTTCATATACAACACTTTTCTGTCAGTTCAGTGTGACCTTCCTTCCGTGCACTTGTCAGTTTGAGTGGCTCCGGATTTACACCAGGCTCGTTCGCTCGCTCTATTTTTACTTTATGCACTTGATACTCGGCACTGCAGAAAATTAATGAGTTCCAGTTTCATCTATTAGCAAATCTTCAGCTGTTCCATGTCCTACACGATAGCAGAGCAATTGATTGCTAATTCAAGCTCTGACCGACATTAATCCTTCAGCAAATTGGAAGCCCAGGGGCACTAATTCACCACAAAGGCAGTGGCTATTTGCATCTCCAAACAGAACCTGCAGTGATCTATGGTGGCCACATGACATCCTGGAGCATGATTAATTCCCCCCACAGCAAAGGAAACAGTGGGAGAAATAAAGCAGCAGAATCAATACTGATTTCATTGATAGTTTTTGCCAAATAAATCTGACATTTAACTGTGAAAGGACAGAAAAGGAGCAGAAAAAAACAGGAAGATATCCATCAAATTACCGACTGCTGCGTTTTCTGTTGTAGTGTTTTATTTGCTGAGCTAAAAAGTGTCTGAAATCAGGTTTGCGCAGGAGAAAGGACTCGACTTTCCTTCCTGGCAGTAATGCCTTCCAGGTAACATTAAGCCATCACATTGGCGGCAGCGGTACACTGCTTTGTTGAGAATGAACACTGCGTGGGCTGGTGATTTGGCCTTGGCTTAACAAGGGGGATAAAAGTTAGCCCACAGCTCTTGGCTTTTAGCTGCTGACAACAGCCTCACGTAAAATGGAAGCTCTCTTGTCCAGATTGCAAAATCAGGCACATAATATCTCCTTTCGCCCTCATCTTCCTTGCTTTGTAGTCTCTTCCCTTACCTTTACTTTCCATCACTAACATGTTGTAAGATTGGACAGCAAGCTCTAGAGGACGTGTTGTGCCAGGATGGATCAATATGCAGGATTCTGTGCTCAAAGCTAAGCTGACAGCTAAGACTCCTAGAAAGCAGTGTGTGACCTTTGGAGAATACGACGTGAAACATCTCCTAACACCGCCAAGTTAATGCTGACAACCCACTGTGCCTGCACTTAGGGATCATTTATTTTCCCCGGACAGTACCAATTGGAGAAAAGGGTTTGTACTAGTAAACAAAGTCAGGTCCATCAATTCCAAAAACCCCACTGGGTCACCCTGATGACTTCTTTCCATTCTGCCATCCCCACTTACTTTCACATTGGTATCATGGTCTATTAGTGGCTAACCAAAGGTTATTCAAAGAACACCAAGGATGTCTCCTTGAATTGCTGTCTTGCTAAAAATCACTTTTCCAGAGTGCACTCCAGCATCTTGCATTAGCCAACTTTCAATTACAGCCAATAGCTCATCTGCATACTGCACCGGACAGAATTTGCTCCCTCAGCCTCAGCTATTACACAGCGGCCCTGACAGGAAATCTATATGTGTCCGCTGCAGCCATTTAGCTCCCACTTCTCTATTTGCAGCGTGAACTTGTGTGTATTTTTTTTTTGTAAAACTTATGATAAATAATTTAAAGCAGAAAGTCTTATCTGGTGCCAAGGTTACTGTCAATATATATATATATATAAATGTTATAATACGTGCTGAATTGGGCCATTGGGCAACCTGCTTAATGTTTTTATACTTTTTCTGTTTGTGGCTCTGTTGTGGACAAAAGCACACCGTTTATTATGGTATGCCATCATATTGCGGATGTCTCACATCATCTTTCGAAAATAAGGCATTTTAAGTCAGTCAGTGCCTGCACATGCAGATAACGGTCAACAGGGGGCAATGTGACATACTGAATAGAGCACCGGGTGTCTTTTTTGTCCTCCAACAGGTTCAGTCATCTTGTTCAAAGGCAAAAAAGACTGCATTGCATTTAGGGCAATTGTGTAGCAACAGCAGGATGAAATGCCTGTGGATTTACAGCAGTTTGTGGCAGTCTGCATGGTATGCCTCAATTTTGTTTGGACAACCTGCGTTCCTTGTACAATTAACGCTGATACAATTACTATTCTTCATGTATGAAGACATGCATAAATACAAACTAGGGCAGGCTTTGTGTTTAGAACGTATTTGTGCAAACTGTCTGCAAGAATAGGGGGACTGTAATGAATAGCTCTCATTGCTCACTTCAAGGACAATCGAATTTATATTCACGCTTATTTTTACTCTCTTTACTGTTCGCTTGATTTGGCAGATAATTAGCACTAGGAAGACTTCTGGCGGGCTGCTCCTCACTAATTCTTGCACTGAATTAGCAGCCCAAAAAAAGAAGGATTTAACAGATTATCACTTGTCTTGATGCACAGCAATAATATTTCTTCTACTTTAGATATCGGAGATTAATTTAATTTAATTGTTAAAGAATTTTAAAAAGAATTTTAAGTATTTCAGTTTAGAGGCTGTGGTTGGCGTACCGGGTCAGCCTTAATGCAGCACCCCTGGAGCAGAAAGAGTGTTAAGGGCCTTGCTTGGGGGCCCACTGGTGGTGTTAGAATTGATTAACCTGATTAACAACTCAGAGCCTGAACTATTTGATCAAAAATAGTATTAATTATTATCATTATTTGTAACTAGTTAATTATTATTCATAATTATTCATTTATTCATCTTCTATATCCGCTTATTACCTCATTTAGGGTCACAGGGATCTGCTGGAGTTAATCCCAGCTGTCTCTAAAAGGGTAAAAGGTAGGAGGGGTAACAGTCTGAACAGGTCACCAGTCCATCACAGGGCCACACTCTCACTTACTCCTATGGGCAATTTAGAATCACCAATCAACCTAACATACATGTTTTTGGACTGTGGGAGTGAACCGGAGTTCCTAGAATAAACCCACGCAAGCACGGGAGAACATGCAAAATCCACACAAAAAGGCCCCTGTCCAGGAATTGAACCCGGGACCTCCTTGCTGTAAGGCAACAGTGCTAACCACAGAGCCATTGTGCTGCCCTATTTATGATTACAATAATTATTATTTCTTATAATAATAATAATAATAATTACATCACTACATTTATGATTGTGCTTGTTAGTAGGGGGTTTTATATCATTTATAATTTTAATTTTATAATTTTTTTTCACAAAGATAAAAATATCTCAGCTTGTGCAGTGGAGTTGGTCCCAATGATTTAAAAACCCAACAAACAAACAAACAAACAAACAAACAAACAAACAAACAAAAAATCTTGAATTTTTAGGTAATGGTTGGATTTGGTTTAGGTGTCGACTCAACATTACTGTAATCTGCTGCATTATTAATTATAATTATATTCACCATGGTGACAAGTTGATTATGTGTCTGTGTGTGTGTGTGTGTGTGTGTGCTAGCTTTAGACTGGTCAGCAGTCACACTAAAACCACCTCTTACCAACGTATTCCATTCTCCCTCAGGACAGCAAGCGTACAAAGGAACTGCATTCCAGTTTCTGAGAGTCAAGATGCAATTAGCGTATGTGTTTTTTTTGCATGCAAATTGAATTACTTGTTTCTGTGGGACCTTAAGACCTCACAGACGTAGGCTATTCCCTGCATTTTCCCTGAAGCAATGTGGGTCTGGCAGCATTAACATTTGATAAGAGGAGTCGTTTACAAGTCCCAGCTGCCTTCCAAACGCAGACTGTGACCTTTCAAACCACTGTAAATCTCAGACCTTTAAGACGTACGCCGCTCTTGTCTAGGCCATCTGAACCTTTCCTTTATTCGACCACCAACATCACAGAGGGATTTTTTTTCTTTATTGTTGTTGTATTGTTTGCCTTTGTTTGGATAAGTCTTGCCGTAATAGGATTACTTTCTGGACAAACACACAAAAAACTCTTGCTGCAAACAAATATTACTAATGCAATGCTATTTCTGGTATGATAAATTTGTTGGCGATAGATTATTAGGTTACGTCTTGCAACTGCATTTGTTTGCCTTTGTACTGTTGCCATGGAATCTGTCTCTTGTCAAGGAGAGGGTTCACGTAGTAGATCTTATAAGGAACATTAGGAAGCTCATTGCCGTGATTGATTTTCATAACTGGCCAGTTGTAGATCATCCTCCAGCAAATCCTGTTTAATCTAATTGGAGTACATTGTAAAACCCTTGCAGAAGTGAGAGAAAGAAGGAGAGAGAGAGAGATGAGAGAGGAAGGGGGGCAGGAATAAACAGGACTGTGTCTGTGCCCCTAGCAAAAAAGTTTGAATTTCAATAAGCAAATAATAGGAGCTAACTAAAAAGGTGAAAAGAACATTGCTGCAGCAAACCATGAAGGTGTGATCGATACCCATTTACAACATGATAACTTTGCGAGTTAATCAGGACTATAAGCAGTCACATGCTGATTCTGAGAATGTGCTAAATCCAATTTAAAACAAAAAACCAAAAAATAATTAGCACCAGCAAGTAGTAAAGTGATTACTGCTGTAGAAATATATAGGCGTGCTAATTAATTAATACATAAGTGAACTGAAGATGCCATTTGCCCCTTTTTCAAACACCACATGATAAAAGCATCGCTGCTGCTGATGACATAAAATCTTTTTGTTCAGAAAAGCTTTAATGTAAAATTACATTTGCTCGACTTGCAAGTAAAAGGCGTACTGGAAACTCGCGGAATAAACCTGTACCACACATTAGCAGTTTTTTATCCCTCTTTCTTTCCAGCTCTTATTCCTTTTGTCTGTAGCCCGAACATGTGAGTTTCACCCACTCAGACAAATAACATGAAGGTTATGACATCAGCAGTTTTTCTCCTATTGAAACTGTAAATGTTGAGAGATGCACAGTCTCTGTCCTTTTTTCTCTTCATTCACACTTTTGGTAAAGTGGAATAATATATAAAACTGTTCAAGATAGAAATACATAAAATAAAATATACGGTTCATAGCCAGAAAATTTTTTTATTTTTGCCCTCCATATTAAAAATGAACGACTTCTCTCCAGTAATCAGATTCATTAATTTCACATTCATTACCTTTATAGCTTTTATTAATCTGTTGCTTGTTTATCATGTCATAAATTTCAAGCGCTTAATTAGTGTACTGTAGTCCGTACTGGCCACAGAAGCTGTTTTTCGAGGAACCTACTGTACTCTGGAAAATGTCACTATATCACCTTGACAGGTACCGACTGTAGCTTTCAGTTCATTCATTACTGGCTGTTTTATTCCTTTTCCGTGTCATGGTGGATCCGGCGTCTGTCATGGGAATACTGGGAATAAGTTAGAGATACAGCCTGGATGGGGTTTTAGTCTATCACAGAGCACCTCACAGTAACACACTCATTGACACCCAGGGTTAAGCAATTAAGCATAGCCAATCCATCTCCTGTCATGTTCTGGGGAGTTGGGACTAAACCCACAATGCCATAGAGAGAATGTGTGAAACTTTAATCATTTCCATTGCAGCAGAAACAGGTGTGATAGTCTTGCATAGCCAAAGGTGTATCAGGTGCAGAGGTGTTACAGCCTATAACAGTCAGAAACAGAGCACACATAAAGAACTGAAGCTTAATTGACATCATCTGTTCATGCCATAAAAAAGCTCAGCGTACATCTTCGTCAGGGTTTAACAAAGTGTGTAATATTGTGGTCAATAAGAGCAGACAGTGTTTAATTACACATGTTCCAGGACAACACACCGCTACACAGCACGAGCCATGCCAGTGACACTGCTGTGCTGAATATTATTTACCATCCGAATAACGCCTGGATAACAGCGAGCTTTTTCTCTCCACTGATGGACAAAATAGTAAATTATTTGTTCTGTACAAAACCTTGGGAGCAATCAGTGATCATGTGTGTATATTGTATGATTTCCTAAAAATAACAGAAATATTCTGAAGGCCTTAATTTGTTAGCTTGCAATAAAAAACTCTATGGAAAAAAATCGCACCCTTTGTTATTGATTTGCATTCACGTTTATGGTATTTGGCAGACTCCCCTATTCTTTTTTTTTAGCAATTAGGGCTTAAGAGACTTAATCAGGGGCCCAATAGTGGCAACCATAATTTTATAATTCATCTCTCATCTAATTATCCAATCATCTAGTCATGTGTCAGCAGCACCATGCATGTACTCATGCAGCTACGAGTCATGTGCCTCAGTTAAGGTTCACATCCAACGTCAGAATGTGATCCTAGTGAGATGGCATGGATGTTAGTGGCAGTTTTAAAAACTGCTGATCTCCTGGGATCTTGTGCACAGCGGTATCTAGTGTTGTAACAAAGTGACATGCCGTGAGTGGCAGTTCTACAGGCAGACATTTCGTTGATAAGAGAGGTCAGAAGAGAATAGCCAGACTGGTTTGAGCTGACAGGAAGGTGCATAGTAACACAAATATTCACTCTTTACCACCATAGGGAGCAGAAGGTATTGTTAATTTTGAGGTAGATAGGCCATGACAGGTTTGCCTGTCAGCTTAAAAACAGGAATAGTGGGCAAAGCTTTGTCCAAACTGAACAGACGATCAAAAATACTTGTTATGCCTAAATTTGACCACTTAAATGTGATGTTTTTATAAATTTTTTTAGTAACAGGTGTATTTTTATGGTATTTACCATATTAAACGTGACTTTTATCTGTACCCTAGTGTTTCTACAGTCTTTGCCATGTGAGCACTTGCTTTGTTTGCTTAGCCATTTTCCATTTTGTATTCTTTTTTTGCTCCCTTGCTTGACTGTTGGTTTTACCTTGTCATACACTATTGTACTAAACTCCTACAGGAGATTCTTCGGTCTACTGCCAAACAAATGACTATTACTATGACATATTTGCTGTTTCCCCTCTGCTGTTGGAGGTGGTGTTATTGGACTGAGCACCACAAGGACAAAGTAAGAACCAAAGGATTTGTCCAACAAGCTTTGAACACACACACAGACTCAGAACTGTAGTGACACTGGAGTCCTAATGTAAAGTCTGTTTTCAGAAACACAGCTGAGACACAAAAGACTGTCTACAAAATTTATTACAACTACAAAGAGAACGTGGGAATGCATAATTCATAAACTACTCTGGATGTGTATGTGGTAAAAAAAAAGGATTGTAGCATAAGATAGTCTATGGACTGCCACTAAAATTCACCGAAAGGACAGTTTTTTTAGGACGCAATAATTCTTTGGCTGGGAGGGAAGTCACGCGTTCATAATGAACGATATATTACCACTCCCTGGCATCAGACATTTAGGAGGAGGCCTTCCCCAAGAGCGGGAAAGATAAAACTAATAGGAATAGTTTGATATATGAGACTCGATAGGTGTGATGAAGTAGGATTTGGAAGGGATATAGCTAGATAGTGACATGACATAATCTGTTCCCCTTCATATTGAGACGGCAGTACTCTAAGCCTGCTCTGATGGGCACAAAGCTCAGACAGCAGAACACACTAGAGATCTGAACCCCAGCTGCGCGTACAGCATCAGAGACTGTCTGACATGCAATGTGGAGATGAACATAATCACCTTGTCATAAAACAGCAATAAGGCAAGTATGAGCAGTCATCTATAGAGCATTCTGCCTGCAGCTCAGTAAGAGGCTTTGTACATTTAGTTGACTGCATGGCAAATTTGAATGAAAATGAACAGTAGGAAACATGATAAAAAATAATGCGAAAGTATCTTAATTTCCTCCGTAAAGGGTTGCTGGAAGCTTCTCTCCATTAGTTTTTCACTGCCAATATGCATCATAAGTCTGTAAGTTAAACATTAAAGTGGGTTGGAGATTCTTGAATTCTTCTACTGAAACTATGTTTTTAGTTGTGTTAAAAAAAATCATCACGGCTTTAAGCCCCCACATTAATGAGTGGTCAGATCCCCTGGTGGCTACTACCGTTGGCAAAAAAATGCTGAGTGTGTGAACGAAGCTCTCTAAAATACAGTATCCCTGGCTTGAGCGAAAAGATGCTCAGCTCCAGCTTCCTGGGAAACTTTGCCTGAGCAACAGCTCAACGAGTCTTTTGTGCCAGCTTCTTTTCGACATGAGGCATCTCCAACCGCAGTGAAGCCAATTAGAGCTGTGTTCCTGAAAGAGCAGCAATTATTCTTTTGCACGACATGCATGGCTTCTCACGTTCCACCCATTATTATCTCAGGCTCCCCCCCGTGAGGACGCGGCAAACTGTTCACGCATCCCGACTCCCGCGAGCTTCACTGAGCCTGGCTGTCCAATGCTGCAGTCTGATGCTGACAGGGCATGGCTAAAATAGCACACGGAATAAAAGCATGCGGGCAAACCGCGGCAATGAAAGTGCTGGTTTCAATCATAGCCCCCTGCTTACTTGCCAACGATGTCTCATTCAAATACGTGGTAATTGCTTCTCTAATGTCAGAGCACAAAAGCATCAGCCGATTGGTGAGGTCAAGGAATGGGGCTCAAATGTGCTGCTGCTTTTCTAATCTGAAGTTGGAGGTGTTTTGTGGTGACCATTAGCAGGGCATGCAGTTAGGACTATGTAAATCACCTCTAAAAACTCACTGGAGAAAAGCTATCATTAAAACACGCCATGAATAGATTATTGCAATGTGAGGGGCCATAATAAGCTTTGTCCAGGCTTGCACGTTACTCTGCATGGATAATCGCTTTGGCAATTATAAGTCACTGTAGGAGGTTCTACCGCACAGCTCTGGGAGCCCTATCCGCTACAGGAGCTCACTCTCCCGTGGCCCTCGTAACTCTTATATGCAGAACAATTTAATACTGGAGTTCTCCTGTGAGCAGACAGTTCTGGGAAATGCAAAGCAGACTTTTAATGCAGGATACATCCCTGTGAATCAATCAGATTTAGCATTATGGACCAATTTGTCTTGAATGAAGCAACCATGTGGAATTTGTAATTCTGGTTCTAATAAGATTTCTCCTTAAAGCTCCTGAGATCTCGGATTTCATTCCAAATATCCTTCTATCCAATCTCAGAGAATTTTCTTATGTATAGTCTGTAGTCTTCTGTAAAACAAGCCCTTTTTGCCTATGTTGAGGTTATGAGTTAAGAAATCATTATATCCGTTATTCAGTTATGCAGCCTTTTTTTTTTGAGGAAGCTATGTTCTATGGTAATATCAAGAACCCATATTAAAAATAAAGAAGCTGGCTTTCTTTTTGTGCTAACCAGGAGAAACAAAGTTTCATGACTGAGCAATTCTTCCCTGTTATCTGGGCCTGAGACATCTTGATGGCTTTAAATTTGTACACGCTACACTTTCTCTCTGGCTCTGCACTAATCCCAGAGAGGCGATGCTGGAGTCACCGGATTTGTGGATACACACCCCCACACAATCTTGCCTCTTTGACCTGCCTGAGTCCTGGTTCTATAGAGATGCTTCTCGTCGAAAAAACAAACCGCTCTAGCCAGTGGCTCTGACCCTGGAACCCAATCATAGGCAACACAGAGCAACCAAACATTCCCAGGGCTGTCATCTACAATAGACACACAACCACAGGACCTTGTTTTACAGTGTTGCCGTGATAATCAATAAGAGGCTCGCCAGCTCCAAGGTCCTGCTGCGGTGCATTTCCTATTCTATTGCTTGCTTTCTTTCTCTCTCATGCTTATTCTCTCCCTCTCTCTCTCTCTGTCTCTCTTTCTCTTAGGCTCACTCTCCTTCGTGCTGACTCCCATTTGCTCTGAAGAGAATGGTCTCAAATAAATTGATTTGATGGTATTGCTGATGTCGGATAACTCGAAAAAGCCCAGTGGAATCTGTCAAGGTGGACCTAATCAATCACTGTGCCACCAGTGTATTTATCCGTCCCCTCCCCGTTGCAACAGTGCTCTACAAAAAATAATTGTTTATTAGAAAGACTAATCTAGTTCAGAGGGCCCGTTCAAATGCCGACCACGGCTGTGTCGGCACAAGGAGATAGAGCGCATTCGTCAGCCATAGCTCCATAAGACGAATGGCTTGAAACACGTAGATAAGAGAGACAGTGCAAAATAAGTCCCAGGCAACTCGCTGACACAAAATAGAGTGGCATCAGCCAGGCCTGTCATACCACAGTTCAAATAAATTGATGCTCAGCCTGTCCAATGGGGCTGTTAATTGTGTCTTCTTTTACCTGGAAGGTTTTGTCAGCGTGCATCTGTCATTTATGACATCTGTAAAATGACAGTCTTCCAGGTGTGGAGAGAGGTGGATGCAGGGTCACAGACTCCATGGCATAACGACAAGGGATGTGCTCGCTCCCAGCTATCACTTCATTAATCTTCAGCTAAGATGTAAATCCCAGTAGCTGTTTGTTTAAGCCTGGCTGGTTTCTTGTTTTGCTGAAGTGTGAGTGGGACAGACTTCTTGCTCCCGCAGGATACGATCCCACGCCGTCTGCTGATGCAGGGACTTGAACACACTTCTGCTGAAATTCTAGTTTTCTAGTCTCGTTGCCAAGCCAAATAAAGCTTTTCTGATGCTGTTTTCTGCTGGAAATGAATATTAATCAGTGGCTGATGATGGAATGCGATAGACAACTGATTTACATCAGAAACTGAACTATAGGACAGAAGATGTAAAAGTACTTGAAATTAAATTGAAACCAACTCAATTAACAGTAAAAAAATGACTTTAAACTTGATTTAATCGGTATGCCCTTTTTCATTTATTTTACTAGGCAGACTCTTTCACTGGTAGTGGGTAATTCAGTATTACCTTGTTGCTGCTGAAATATTTGCTAAATATTACACTGCATGTTTTTGTATTGCATGATGTTCTATCTGATTCGCACAAAAAATTAGCCCTACGTACCCAACTCTTTTGGGAATGCGGCCGTCTGGAACGCTGACAGTGTGTTGCAGCTGTAATGATATATGACAGGCAAATAAATCTGGACTAGGACAAGTCTTTGGTAACCCATCTGGACCAATTATTAAAACTATTATTTAAACTTTTTCTTTGTATAATATGAAATTTGTCCTTTTATATTACAGATTCTAACACTATTAAAGTAGTAGGAAATGAATTTTCTACTTTCTATCACCTTTACAGGAACTCAATTTTTTGGAATATAGTGCAAATTCATGTCGAGTATCTTTTGCTATTTCTTTCCTCTGTATCAATGTTTTAATATAGCATGAAAAAACAAAAACATTATACTAACAAATGTAGCTTAAATAAAAAATACATAATTTTTTTACAGTAAACTAGTATAAAGAAGTCAAAAATAAATAAAAATCATTTTACAAAAAAATATCAATCATCGAAAAAGATCGAATTGCAATAATCAATACGAATATTTGGTTCTAACCGAACTTCCTATTGATTTTTGCAATTCTCTACACTCCGGTTGCAATCTTTATCACATGACTGACAGGATGATGTCGAAAAAAAAACTGGTGTGTGCAACAGATACGCAGCATTACTGTAAAATATTAGTACTGCATTAGTAAAGTTTATTCTATCTTTATCCAGTGCCGCGCCCTATACACAGTTTGCACGATTGCGAATTAAAAAACCATGAATTCAAAACATCTTCAGCTCCTTTCAGGCTCCTCAATGCCTGAACATTACAGACAACATAATAACCCAACTATATTTGTAAGAAAATGCAAAAGGATTAAAAAAATATAAATATATAATAGTCTGAGGGCAGGGATAAATTTTCATAGCCTGACTAGAAGACACAATAACCCTGGAAAGTCGAGCTGGTGATTTTGCGAGCCCTGGTTTAAATGACGCATGAAATGACCATATAAATATTTGTTCGATTTTCTTCCTATAAACTTTATGCCATTCCTATTACTATGTTTCTGTCATCCCTGTGTTCATGCGCCTTTTTCAGTATCGTATCAGAAATGAGTGATAAAAAAAAAGCAAATTTCTAAAATAAATTCCCTTTAATTAGCAAAAAAGTTTTTACACCTGATGTGGTGGGTTTTGATTGTGCAAAAATGGGTTTAAGCCGATAAATTAGATAGAAACACATTTGGTAAATAAATTCTGAACCCCTGTGACTAATCTGCATTTATGCTGATGATGCTTATTTTGGTTTCTTCATAAAAACACTTCTGCTAGCAGCAACAGGTGTGTCTGGATAGAGCAGGAAAGCTTCACTGCTAGAACATTTATTACCTGCCTGATAGTTACTGATTAAAGTCCTGTCTCTTTATACCTGCTTTGTTGGTTGCTTTGAATAAAAACTTCGATGTGTAACAGACCTAATCGGTTGTTTTCGTTGTTGTAAATGTAAATGCTGTTATTTTGTCACATATACTTTTTACAGCACAGTGAAATTCTTTTTTCGCATATCCCATCTTAGTAAGTTGGGGGTCAGCGGGAAGGGTTAAGGGTCTTGCTCAAGGACCCAACAGTGGTTGGCTTGCAGTTGGTGGGGCTTGAACCCAGGTGTTACCGGTCTTCAGATCAACAGGTGGTGGTGGTGGGGCTTGAACCCAGTCTTCAGATCAGCAACTCAGCGTCTTAACCATTTGATCCACCACTGCCCCAGTTGGTTACTAGGTTACCAGTACACCCATAAGTGCTCAAGCAATTTTCACATTTTTTTATTTAAAGATTCACATCACATTAGGATGGAAATTGAAGTAACCTGCGTACTGTTTTGGCTAATGATGACATTAAGACGAAATGCACTGGTATGATTATAAATCTAATATCCAAGAATCTTACTCGGATGCGGACCAGATCAGATCTAATTTGAACCAAGGTACTATCTGAATTATCAAGTAATGCTTGCATTTGCCAGACGCCCTTATCCAGAGCGACTTACAATATTCCTTGTTATACAACTGAGCAATTGGGGGTTAAGGGCCTTGCTCAGGGGTCCAACAGTGGTGGCTTGCCGGAGCTGGAAATCGAACCCACAACCTTCGGGTTGGTAGGCCAACACCTTAACCATGAGCCACCACTTCCCCACGATTTAAATGCTTTAAATGCATTGCTCAAATTCAGAATAATAAACGTAAAATTTCTAGTCAAAAGGCTTAACTAGCTAGACACTGTATGAACCTTACAAAAAAATGAAAAGAAAAATATAATCGTGTATTTATATTTTGAATATATATAAAAATAAAAATATTTTACTGTCAGTTTAATCCTATTTCTTGGTACATTGATTTTCTTTTCTGTGGGCAGAATGAACACTGACTTTTTCCTGACATTTTTAATCAATATAAACAAATAAATTATTTTAATACAGCAAAGATGAAATAAAAATGAGTCAAAGCTTCTGAGAAAAATGTTTGTTAACTTTTTTGGGATAACTTTACACAAAATATCTGTAGACTGAATGGAGAAGTAGGAGAAGTAAAAACAGAAATACTCATATAAACCACAAACACACAAACCCTTTTGAGTCATTAGGCACCGCTGTGGAGAGGTTTATTTACTGTATATAGTGCTTTCAACAAAGCTTTACAGAACATAAGTAACTATAAAAAAGTCCTACATTAATGCTAGAAAAAAAAAACCCAAATATGTTATCAAAAACATCTCTAGTGATCAAGCACGGGACGACCATAGCAAGAAAAAACTCTTTTAGATGGTACGAGGAAAAAAATCTTGAAAGGGAACCAGCCTCAAAAAGGAACACGTCCTCATTTGGGTGACTCTTCAACCGGAGAGTGTGTTTTATAAATTATTTTATTTTAAACAGCGGGTAGTGTGATTATAAGCAGAGTCCTTTCTATAATCATATACTAAAATATACTAAATACCTAAAATCTTGAAGCCATCAATCTCTGGATGCCTCGGGATCCTTGCCGGGCTGGTCGCTTTTCATTGAAGGTCTACCAGTGCCAGCACAATCTCTGGATGCCTCGGAATGGGTATAAAAAAGGAAACAAGTAGAGAGGAATTAGCGTAGCTGCTGTTCATAATATTAGCAGACACTAGCTATCAGATGTACTGGAGCATAAGGTTATGGGATATGTTATGTGGATATGTTTTTAATCTACTGTATGTTTAAACTGAAAGACTTTGTCTGAACCCCAAACACTGCCAGGAAGTTCAATGCTTTAAAAAGATATGCAAATCAAATTTTTCAGCCATTTAAAAAATGATTTGAGAAAAAAAAAAAACATCTTAATTTGTCTACAAGTGCCTGTGATATGTATTTCTAAACCTAATCATAACTGTGTCTTTTCTGAAGTATTGAAATGACCACATGTAAATATAAATGCGTTTATTATGTCACATATCGTTTTTTACAGCACAGTGAAATTCTTTTTTTGCATATCCCATCTTAGTAATTTGGGGTCAGAGCACAGGGTCAGCTATGATACGGTGCCCATGGAGCAGACAGAGTTAAGGGTTATGCTTAAGGACCCAACAGTGGCTGGCTGGCGGTGGTGGCGGTGCTTGAACCCAGATCTTCCTGGTCTTCAGATCAACTTAACTTAGCGCCTTAACCATTTGAGTCACCACTGTCACCCAAATTAGCAAAACGAGATATTAATGTGTTTATTGTACGTATGATACTAAATACAAGAGAACACATGCTATAATAAGCAGACATCTTCACATCACATGTTCCATTTCTTCTTAAATGTCAGTGGGAGATTTTGCAATTATAAATCAGGAACTTTTAAAGAGATCAATTCCAGTGACTAAGGGTGTATGTTGCCAACATAACACGTTCCTTTATCTCAGTTTGCAGGTTTATCCTGCATAACATCCGGAGGGTTCGACCTTTCTTAACCACTCAGGCCACCCAGTTGCTTGTGCAGTCTCTTGTAATTTCTAAAACTAGACTACTGCAACTCGCTCCTGGCTGGCCTACCTCTGAGTGCTATTCGCCCTCTGCAGATGATTCAGAATGCAGCTGCACGTGTTGTTTTCAACCTACCAAAGTTTTCACACACCACTCCACTGCTGCGCTCCCTCCATTGGCTCCCAACAGCTGCGCGCATCAGATTCAAAACTCTGACACTTGCCTACAAAGCCAGAAACGGAGCTGCCTGCAAGCCAAAAAGGAGCTGCACCCTCCTACCTACAATCACTTATCACTCCACGCATTCCACCACGCTCTCTCAGATCCACAAGCACTGCTCGGCTTGTTCCACCACCCCCTAGGACACGAGGTAGGTCTGCCTCAAGACTTTTCTCTGTTCTGGCACCAAGATGGTGGAATGAACTTCCCATCAATATCAGAACAGCAGAGTCACTAGCTATCTTCAAGAGGCGTTTGAAAACCCATCTTTTTCTAAAATACCTTGCTCTTGACATCTAAAAAAAAAAAAAAAAAAAAACCAAAAAAAAAAAAACCAAAAAACAAACAAAAAAAAAAAAAAAAACACCCTTACTCTATTCAACAGGTTTTTTTGTTGTTGCACCTTTTTTGTGATCTATTATCAGCATTGAGATGTTTTTGATGTAACTTAAAGCACTTCTTGTACGTCGCTCTGGACAAGAGCGTCTGCTAAATGCTCCAAATGTAAATGTAAATGTAAATGTGTACTAACATTTTATATCAAAGCCCAAGCAATTATGCTAAGTATTTTATCTGTATTGTAACTATACCTAATGTTTGAGAGCACGTTCATGTGCAATTTTTTGCATAGAGAAGAGAAGAAAGGCAGAGGGTGGAAGGGCTACGGGGGGGATGAGGAGACAGAGAAGGAAGAAGGGTGAGTAAGACAGAAGGTGGTGGTAAATGATGCTTCATTTTGCAGTAATTTACAAATCACAGACTGGAAACAAAATTAGATTTAGAGCATGCGTTGAAAAGAACCTGCTAAACATCACAATTACATAATTATCTGTTTGACAAAAGTAAAGGAAGGGGGAGAAACATTATGTGGGGTTTTTTTTTGTCTGGATGGGGTTTTAGACTTTCTTGTAATGAGCAAAAGTTAAATGCAAAAGAAACACATTTCTCTAAAGTTTGTGAGTTCGAGGCTTCACAATTCAGTGAAGGGGCATTAATTAGCATAGGAAAGTTAAAAGAAACAATCTTTACTGCTCCTACTGCACTTTTGGACAGTGTGTGGAACAGATTCATATGCGGTTCCTCTCTAAAAGGTTCAGAATCAGAAAAGATTTTATTGCCAGGTACAGTAAAGTAAAGCATTTTACAGCACGAGGAATTTGTCTTGGTGCGGAAAAAAATGAAAAAAATATCAAAATACAAGATAAGGAAGGCAGAAAAAAATAAAATCAAATAAAAATAATAACCAAATACTTTTTTACAAATTCGGACAAAGCTTCTTAGAATGTCTTGTAAAAAGTAACGGAACTAACAGAGACCTAATCGTTGTTCCAGCATGATAATTCCCCTGTGTACAATGCCCCTGTGTACAATGCCCCTGTGTACAATGCCCCTATGTACAATGCCCCTGAGTTTTATTAGGACATGGTGTGTTATTATCGGGGTGGAAAAACTTACTGACCTTAAAGGATCCTTGAAATGTGACACGTTTAAACTGAAGTGTGTGTATACAGTGTTGGCAGTGTGTGTACAACGCCACCCTAAAAATTATGAAGATGATGTTTTATTTTTAATCTCATTAAATCATGTCCCCTTTCCTGAATTAAGCTGTTTTGCTTTTGTGACGTCACACGGACCAAGGCAGAGCACACAATTGTTGATTGACACTGGCCATTTTGCATAAACTCAGCCTTAGCAGTGTTGCCAGATTGGGCAAGTTTTCCTCTAATTGAGCTTCTCTTGATCAGGGTAGATAGAAATGCATTAGGCTGGTTGATAACATTTTTGGCTGCTACTTTACAACATATGGGAGTTTATTTTGTGTATTTTAACGCTGCACATTTTGAGCGGGAATTCTTTTAACATGCAGGTTTTCAATTCAATCTGGCAACCCTGTCCAAAAGTAAGATATGTAAAATGTCCTCCGTTGTTGCAAGGCTGGAACAGAATGATAAAAAGAGTTATCTTAAGACAAGAAAGACAAGTATTTTATTTTTTATAAACATACAGAAATACACATTCTGTCTTACTGTCTTTACATTAGTATTACTGACAGCGCAAGAGCTTATACAAAGTTAAAGAAAAAATATCCTCCTCTGATGTTTTTGTCATCTGGAGATTCTGAGATGCTTCACAATGCTAAAAGTCACTAGAAAACTCACTGCAGCTGTCTTAGAGACTGAGATGTCATGCTGACAGCACGGTGAACTTCTCTTCAGTTTAAGAAGCACAGTGTTGGAGCGACCAATTCCAGCAGCCACTCAGCTCATTAAGGCCCAATAGTGCAGCTAGTTGATAGGGGGTGTGGGAAGAGGAGGGCATCTAGCTATTCCCAACGGTGGGCATCCGGAGGGGCATCTGGCAGGGTGATGCCCTGGGTCAGGCTATCTGTGGATGGAGCACCACGTGGAAGGGATGGTGTCTTCTGCCGACAGCTCATCATTTATCACTGCTGAGCAGCAGCCGTCAGGTGGGCGCGTGATTAATTTTGCTTTACCACTTTCAGAAATAAGCACTATAAATCATCTTAAGCTCCCTGCATGAGATATTCGGCAGCGGCCACATGACAAATCTTTACCACCTTTGGAGCCCATATAATTTTTTTTGCACCCACAAGATGTTTCTTTTTTTTTTCTTTTAAACAAAGCTAAATAGAAAAAGAAAATGATAGGCACCATGACAAAGTGACAGAAACAGCCTACAACAATTAATAAAAACATGACGGCTCCAGTTAGAGTAAACAGTAACGTAGATGGAAGGCATGCACTGAGCATTTTTTCCCCATTTATTTTCACGGATAGTTCCATCCATCTGTTTCTGCTGGGACGGGAAGCGGTCCAGTTTTAATAACTTAAAAGAAAGCTAGATGTCAAACAGATTCCCTAGGATTCAGCACGACCAACTTGACTTTCCAAGCAATGGAACGTACTACTGATTATTTGAATTAGAATACATGGCAGTCTGCCAACCAGTCTGCGTGTCAGTAACAGATTTTGTAACACTCAATTTGCACGTGCTGGGCTGTAAGTCACATTTTCCATTTTCTTTTGAACAGTATAAAACCTCAAGAGGAGACTAGAATTTATTTATTTCTCAAAACGATACCCACATCCTACCTGAAGCGAATCATCTCCAGGCCATAACCTCTTTCTAAAGAACTTTTTAAATCAAACTTAATTCAGTGTAAAATAAAACTGCTTAAGAGGCTTTTTCGTATGCTGATTGATCGATTTGATGTCTTGCTCTGTATCTTATACACTAATCTGCTACCTGTATTAAAGGTAAAGATTTGGGCAAAAAAAAAAACCCTCAAATTTTCTTTAAAAAGCTGTTTCCTGTTTACTACAATTACAACTTTAGTCCTCCGATGTAGTAAGCAGGATCCATTGTGTCCATGGCTTAGGGACACATTGGACCTGCTTACTACAATTACAACTTTAGTGCTCCAGTGTGTCCCTAAACCATGGAAATCCATGTTCTCAGACAAACCAGGATGTCTGTGTGTCCTCCATGAGCTTAAATGCTATACAATCAGTGCTCTCTAGCTACTAAGAGATGCCTACAACAGTCAATTCGTCTCAGAGGCAAAGCGAAACAAATCGATTGGGCGACTGTGCTTTAGTGTGTCTGTCAACCAAATGTTTTGAGCGATACAGGTCCTGAAAAGGAAACCTGAAATCACAGTTATTGCCCAAGGACAAAATAATGTTAGGATATAGTTTTCTGTTAATAATAATAATAAAACAGTTAAATATGTTAGATATCATATTAAAATTAGAATAAATTTCCTGATTACACTATTGCAACCTTTGAGCATAGAATACACGGTTATAGAAGGTTAGTTCCTAATGATCACAATATCTGGTGCCCCTCACCTCCCCTTGGATCCTTCGAGGTAATAACTCTTAATACTAGACTCTGTAACTGTGAAACCAATAGCTAACATTTTTTGGCTTCCAGAAAATCCTAGCAATATTGTTTTTTTGTTCCCAAAACTTTTATTAAACATATTTTCAATGTTTGTTGTTAGTCATAGCTATAAACATTAAACCATGAAATAACTATTAGAAAATGTTATGTATACGTTATATTATTGTTATTAAAAATAAGCCTTTTTCTAGTGTTCTGGAAAGGTTAGTTATTGGTTAAAAAAATGAACATAGGAATTTTTTGCTTTTTAATATAATAGCCAATCAGGAATCATATGCTAATTTTAAGGGATTGTTTTGTGCCAATAAACTTAATTAGTTTTAGTGCAGCCAGTTGCCATCAAAAGTAACATAATCAATTAAATAAGAGACCAATTTTAAAATAAATACACTTGCTAGAGAATAACTAACTAAACCATGAATATAATAACGGTAAATTCCCTTTTTAAATCCAGATTATAAAACTATAAAATGTGAGAAGGTTCAATGATGGTTAAAAGTATTCTTTTTTTTGTAAACATCACCTAATAAATAAAGTTTTTATTAGCTTTAATAAATAAATAAATTTTTAATAATAAGTTTCCCTCCCAAGCAGATCTGCTCTGAACCTCCCTACGCATAATAATATCTGTGATGTGAAGATTCAATATTTCGGTTATTAAGGCTTTTGAAACAGTGAAACTTTGAGGCGGAAAATAAAGAAAGTCACATGTGAAAGTTATTAATAAACTAGCAATACCATGACCACCCACTCTGGACTGTATTTGTATTGGATGGAAAAAATAAAAAATAAAAGCAACAACAACCACAACCTTTCTCCCAGGACTCATTCAATTCAATCTCCACCAATAATGGCAAAAGCTATAGTAAGCTGTGCACCGACGCATTTGTGTTTGTGTTGCAGTTTTAATAAAGTGGGTACTTCATGTCAGCCAGATTTTATGAGCTGATGCATATTACTCCAGAGAAATCCCCTAACCATATGTTTTTCAAATCAATTCACCCTTTCAAAGCACATTACATCTCCAACTAAAAAGTCTGTGGTTTTGTAGTGTGCGCATGTGTAAAAGACTATGCTAGGGACTTTTTAAAGAGTGCTGAGAATTGCCATTACCACAGGCGGTAGGCCAAAAGCAGTATCAAGGCGTGATGAGGGTGTCCCATAAAAATGCATGGCCACATGCTGCTACCCGAAGGTGTTTCATCTTCCCTCCGCCTGCCAACCCCCCAAACACCTGGAGCATGGGGGCTTGCGGAGCCTGAGCGCACACAGAGACAACTAGAACACACACAGGCACAGAGTAAAACACACACACACACACACACAAATGTCCTCCAACTATTCTATTGGTCATTTCATTGATCTGCTTATTAATTTAGAAACATTGGCAGCCCCGAGGGAGAGGGAGCGATAAATGCCAGCAGCTGAGACGGGCTAACAGTGAACCTATTAAAAGGAGCTGTTCATCACCTGCATCAGCAAGCCTGGTTACAGCTAAGGCGAGCTGTAATGCTTAGCGGATCCGTGCACATTCACCCGTCAGCCTTACTGCACTCCCGGGTTAAGTAAAGCTCTGATAACCCACCTACCCATCTACCCCATTAGTAAGAAAGAGAAAGAGATAAACACTTAATGACATCACGATATTATTACAGGCAGAAGGGTATCATTATTCAAACCAGTGTTTGTAAGTCTTTTAAGCTTTAAAGCTTCTATTAGAAAAATTAGCTATATTTATTATTGAAAAATTTGATTTAATGATTTAGTTAGTCTGATGTTTAGTTAATTTAAGAAATATGTTAACGGTGCCTTTAAATTATAATTGTGGGTGACATAAATACCAATGCAGTTGTTATTAAGAATGAAAAAATAAAAGATTTTCTGGGATTTTTCTAAAGCATATGCAAATCCAGTCTTATTTTGGTAGTTTGTTTGTGCTGAACTACACTTCCCATCAACCCAAGCACATCAAACAACCAATTACACGCCTCATTGATTACCGGCACATAATTCCAGTTTGATATTTGTTTTATTATCTAGCTTTCGTCATGGTAAGGAGCCCACAGTGTGTTTATGCTTTTGCTGAGTTCTTGTTTTTTGTAGAAAAAAAAACTGCCTCATGAAAAAAAGAATAGGTCAGTACCATGATGAAATGTTATAAAAAAATATTGTCTGGACCTCTCTGTCCCAATAACGATATTGTCCTGCTGGTCTGTAAAGGGACTTCTTTGCAGCCCAGAGCTTCTCTATGGACATCATTTAGTCTTGCTGCTCCACCTATAGATGCTACTACATCTCCTGGCTTGACTTTAATCTATTTCTTGCTTTGCTGAGAATGTTTCTCAGTGGAGGATGCTGGTCTGCCTCCTCATCTGGTAAAGGATATAGTTCTCAATATACCAACCTACTCCTTTGAAGGCATAGATACTTCTTGGTTTGATTTGGTGTCTTGTTCATCAGAGGATGTCGTTGTTTACTCTTGCTTTGCAGAGGATGTTGATCGCCCCCTCTTGCTTTTGCAAAGGATATACCTCCATGACACCCTCAATGACACCCTTTATTGGATTTGAGGTGGTCATTGTATCCTAATGGGGCTCCACCTTTTCCACTCCATTCCACAATGGCGGCTTTCAATCTAATATCTTTTTCTCCATTTTGAATGTTCTCTTAACTATGTGGTGAAGGTCACTTTGCCTCCTTGTTTAATGAAGGATGTTGTGTCCCATGTCTGCTCTGCTGCCAGTTTTGGCAAAACTGTATACTTCAGCATTATCAGCAAGTATCCCTTGGGTGTGTGTTTTTTTTAAATAAAAGTAAATGTTAATGTCTTCTATTTTTGTTGTATTGGCTTTGCTTTTTGTCCTCTATATTTATTGTTTTGTCTTGCCTGAATTCCTACTAAGCATCATAGTGAGAATTTAAGTGTTTGGTATGACAGCAAAGCTTTAAATCGTTGAATAAGTAAAGTAAGATTCAGGAAGACATGTTTTGCCAAGGTTAGAGTGGAGGAACTTAAGTGGCCTGAACACAACCCTGACCTAAACCTTCCTGAACACCTTAAGTATGAACTGGATCACTGATTGCTCTCCAGGGCTTCTCGCTTAATGGCAGTCCCTGAGCTCACTAAGGCTCTTGTAGCTGAATAAGCAAATCCCCACTGCCATGCTCCAAAATCTACTGGAATGCCTTCACAGAAGACTGGAGCTTATTATAAGAGCAAGTCCACCGGAAAAGGATGTTTAACAGGCACAGTTACTGTAGCAATGATAGTCCACTATCCACATAGTGTATTTTAGTTTACACCAAAGTGTTTAGCAGCTACAGCAAACTTAATCACTTATCCTTGCTAATATTTATTAAAATATCATGATACATACAGTAAATTAGTTGGTTAGTCGTTATCATAAATTATTCTCTGAAATATATGAAATGTTGTTAATTTAATTTAATTTCAACGCTATTCGCACAGTTTTCTGGGTTTTTTTTGGAAAGAAAATGCCCATAATCACACACACACACACACACACACACACACACACAAAACAAGTTGGTGGAAACCATTATCAACAGGAGGATCTTCCTCTACTTGTATTCTGTTCAGCACAATGTTCTCGGATTCAGATACAGTGTTAAGCTGCCTTCTTTTGATGAAAGGCCACTATTAAAGAGCATTAATAGTATTTACTGTCTCTCATTATTGCCAATCGAGATAAGATGGTAATACTCTCTCTCCCCCACCTCACTGGTTCCATCTGAGTCAGCCCGGGAGAGAGTTGGACGACGAGGACCCTCCTACATAGTTTTGCTTTATTAGAATATAATAGCCACCACTTTCCCTCCCCTTTCTGTGATATATTTCTCCACTGCGTTTCTTCTTCACGCATCAAAGCTGCTGTTTAAAAGCTTTTTTTTTTTTTTCCCCTGCAGAGAGTTAAAAAAAGATGGCAAGCTTAAGCTTCACTCAAATCAGTAACCTACTTCACAATTAAACACAATCACGAATGTTTGTTAGAATTAGGACACCTTCTGGGGAAATAAAAGGAAACAAATTATCCAAATCCTATTAATCTTTTTTTTTTAATTATTAGTGAAACGGTGACATTTTGTGATCTAATTAAATTTACCACATTATGAATGGCAGAATGGTAACATTAATTATTATTAAAAGATACTGTTAAAGGGAAAAGGTTGACAACCTGGTGAACAATTTAGGAAAATACATCCTAAAAAAAAACACAACATTTTTGCATTTCATTACCGACACAATCTTTTCCCGTAAGCTTTAATTATTCAATTAGTGCAAAATGCTATTTCATGCTGTGATTAAATTGGGTAAATGCATCCATTAAATTGTCTGTTGCTTCATCAGCCGCTAAACCGGTCTCCTCTTTAAATTTAATCGGAATGCTACATATACGAGATTGTTTATACGCACAGCCCCATGCACTTTTTTTAGTACTGCCCTCTAATTTACATTACGTCTGCGTCTTTGCTGCACTAAAAAAAACCTTCATCATCTGGGGCCATTGGGTAATAACGCCCCACAGCGGCTTATCTATCTCTGGACACTGGCCCCTACAGGTCATTAAATCATTATTTCTTACTCCAAATAACCAAGCTAGTCATGCTGTCTGCTGTCATACTTGGTCATCATAAGAGATAATTGCCTGCATCCGCGGACAGCCACACTGTGCGGGTCTAGTAGCAGCACTCTCTCACAGCGAATCCGGCAAAAAGACTCGGCGTGAATAACGAACCCATAGTGGCAGAGATTCTGTTCCTCATGTCAAAAGCGTGCACACACACACACACACACACACACACACACACACACACACACACATACATGCTCACACCTCCACACACACATACTCAGGTAATGACAACCAAAGGTAAGTCAAACTTCAGCAGTGAGAAAAAATATGACTTTTTCTTTCCATTTAAGAAGAAGATGTATCAATCAATAAAACAGATGAGCACTTAAAATGGTTCATAGCAGCCATTCTTCAAACGCCAGCAGAACAGGAATCTGACAGTGGGTATGACCAACAGGGGGCAATGTTGCAGCTTGGAATAGATGAGCTAAGACTTTGCTGCAGTAGGTGAGTGGACAGAGGAGAAGGAAAAGGAAAAAAAAAAAGCTATTCATTGACTGACAGGAGGAAGCTACAGTGATCGGTATTGATCCCTTGGCGCTGTCCTGTCACTTGACCATTGCCCTTGTGCCCACAAAAGCCTAGTGCAGCTTTATCAAACCTTGGCCATGATGTTACAGCTAATTCAGAGGCGTCTGGTCAGAGTGCTTCTGTATGCATAGTAACAACGAAGATATGCTGGAGCGAACTCGAAAGAGGAACCACTGTTGTCGTGGGAACCAATCCAAAGAAGTTTCATGAGCTACATTCGCTCAACGTCACAAACAAGGTGCGGCAAATCCAAAAGACGTTAGTGTATGCTATGTAATAAATCACTCTTTTTAAAATAGAAATTTCTGCATTATGAAATGTCAGGTCCCTTTTTTTTTTAAAAAAAAAAAAAGATGAACATGATACAGTTGCAGGGTTGCAGATAGCAATAGCACTGAGGCGAAGCTTAAAATTTCTCTTGCGGTGCTGGTGGTAACAGTTTTTAGAACTTGACATGTCTTTTTTATTCACATGCTCACAGACTCACCCTCTCTCTCTTTCTTTCTCTCTCTCTCTTACACACACACACACACACACACACACATACACGCACACAGACATTTCAAACAAAATCTATAATCAAGATCCTGTGCTCCACCCCCTCCAGTGAGGCCAATTGGTATTCCAGAATATCCTCTGCCCCCCTGTTGCATCCCCAATCTCTAACCAGAGAAGAAAAAGAAAAGAAACTGATAAATCCTGGGATGGAAGATGGCTGGCTGTGGATTAATGGCTGAAGGAACAAATGAACTCTAGCATCATCGATACAAAGTAGCCAGGAGGACAACTAGCTGCATTCCTGTATTGACGCGCCGTACAGGTCGCTTGGGTTTACTCGTTGCTGGATTGGCGCTGACTTTTAGTGTGGGCTGAATGAATAGGACAGCAGGCTGAGTGGCGCTCTCTGCATGAAAATGAGGCTGTGATGAAAGTCAAATCATCACAAGTCAACAGGTGCTATTGACTTGTGTTATTACAGATAATTGTACGTTGCTATGCCCGTGGTGTGTTGTGGTTACAAACCGAATACCACATTCATATCTTAGCGTGAAATATGAATTAAAGTCCATAATCCTTATATTATTTCCATAGAAATGAAAGAAGTCGCTTTGCATTTGTCTGTGCAATTCATCACTGGGGTTCACACACATACAGGTACAAATATCCTCCTATAAATATGTACGTATACATTTCGTAAGCTGCAGGACAAATGCCTGTCCACACAGCCTGTAGCCTCTTACATTTGCATGGCAGATAATTTGGTTAATTTGTTAGGCAGAAAAGAAAAAATATAAGACAGCAAAAAGTTTATATCAAATTGATATTTTCTCTTAGTATAATGCCTGAGGAAAAAAAATGGACATTTCATGGACACAGCCTAACCTTTCTTTAAGGCTGTACTGACTATTTCCTTAAGAAACAGCCAATGGCTAGTCAAAACAAACAAAATAATGGTGTCTAGGGTCAGCAAGAGTTCACTTCAATATTTTTTGACTTTTATTGTTAAAGTCTTTTGGTATTCCAAATGACGGATTCGTTTCTAAATTATGCATGGGTTCTTTAGAGTATCTGACTGTGTAACAATCCTATGAGGCTCTGACCTTATAAATAAGAGTCGCCATTCTTTGCTTAGCATTTTTAGTAGGCTTCTTTTAAAAAGATAAAATCAATACACCAGGTGATGAACTCCGAATCGATAGTGTTCAATGGCATGGAATTGAAAACACAGGTTTCTGAGCGCTTTTTTTTCATTATTATCTGCACTGGAAAGCTTAAACTTTTGTTGGCCGAGCAGACGCAGATAAGAGCACAATAGCTGTTTCGCTGTCAGCTGAGGTCATACTCCAGTGAGCTGACTTTTTCCAGTATCCATAACTATTAAAGTAAAGTTCGGCAGCCAAACAACCTTTCGTGTTTGAGCTCTGAAGTTCTTTCGGGGATTTCTTAAACTTACTTGTTTTTTTGTGTGTGTATTTTTTTTTTATTACAACCACACATACAGGGTAAATCCAGTGGTGCTCTAGACACTGTGTTTCAGTTTTATCTCCTGCTCAAGCCGAGGAAGAAGCCTGTTCTCTGTGAGTAGTGCCGAGGAAAGAGTGAAAATAAGTGATGTTAGAGCTGCAGCTTTGTGTCCCAAAGATACCAGCGTAAAAAAGAGCCATAGAGAGAGCCTCAGGACTAAGGTAGTAAATCCAGCCTGATCCCTGTGACCTATCCGGACTTCATACATCTCTCTCATCTGACCACCGAGAAAGAGAGAGGCCTCTGGCACTGTGTCATTTAATTACCTTCGTGCCTTTTCCATGTGCTCTGCATGGCACTCGTGAGAATCAAACACACAGATGTCCTTGTCTGTAGGACTTTATAGATACTAAAATAAACATGAATGAATAAATGAATGGATGAATGAATAAATAGCAGTCTTTCCCGAAGCACAGTTGGTTATTTACTTTACTCTTTGGCTTTAGTGAGTGTCTCTGCCAGAAGCCAGCAGAAGTTTTGCTGTAAATTATGTTGGGCCACATTTTGGGAGGCAAAGTTTTCATTCTCTTCTGAGTCAGTGTTTAATTTTGAACCCTAGACTAGAGAAGAATTCTGTGTTAATGTTTAGGCGCACAATGTTCTGCAAAATTGTAAGACCTTTCAGTCTCAGCTGGCAACGGAGTGGCAACAGATGGCACTAACGCCTCCTGATCCCATAGGAAAGCTTCATCTCAATCTTATCCCTTGTCCAGTCAAGAGGTCATTCAGGTGAACCGAGAAGAAAATTGGCAAGGTGCTGTTGAGTGGGCCCACCAGGCTGCCAGCAAGATATTCATTGACAATAGTAAATAACAAATGAAAGCTGTGAGCGGAATTACCTATCTGGGGGCCGCTCCTCATTAAATGCCATCTGAAACGGAACCTGCTAACAAATGGACCTGACGCCCGTGCTGGTGGTTATCAGGAGGGGCATACATCAAGAAGAATGTTGTTAATATCAAGTGTCTCATCTGGCCAATCGTGAAATAAATGCCAATGGAGCTTGCAGTTACGTGGCGCGACGGCGTGTGGCATCTAATGGGACGAGCAGTCTGCACTGCGAAGACGTAATGGCCTGCAACATCATTTTTCACTGGGAGAGCACGCCCGTGTTAAGATGTCGCAACATTGCTATTTGTAAAAGGAGACGGCAAGATGTCACCTGCTTAGCTGGGGTTAGCCAGGATAAATCAGCCTGATGCCCCCTGCAGAAGGCGAAATTTTCTGAAAAGACCTGTAAAGCTTCTGCGGTTGACCAGTGCTTCCAGTATCATAGCACTGCACTTGATTAAAAAGCAGAATGCAATTGATTGCATCATGCCATCCATGTTTTCCACACACTCACACACAGACATCACCACTTTGCAAAAGTAATCTGCCATAAATGTGGCAGAACATTTTTATAGGTCACCGAATCCAAATGCGTTCTAACGGAAATATTCAGAGTGATGATGAGAAAACGTGTAAAGCTGTGATTTACTGGCTCATCCAGCTCCATAATGAAGTGTAATTCCACTTTGACACCCCGTTTTCCCCTTCATCTTGAGTGGGGAATCTCAGCGTTTCTTCACCATTTCTCCGACAGGAAGCGGTGACCTGACACCCATCTTTATTAACCACAGAATCTTGCATGCGTCTTCATTAATAGCATATTAAAACCGACATACAGAATATGAGAAACTGACCTCCCTTTCCGCAATATCCGGGGAGGAGATTAGCAGCAACTTGGAAGATTTATGCTTTCAGAAGGAGAAAATATAAGTTATTTTGCTAAAGTTCAAAGACTAAATAAATCATCATTAGATGGAAAAACAGGAAGAAAATGTAGCCCTATGTTTGTCAGGGCAGGTTTGAATCAAAAAAGGCATACCAAAGTGACTTTATCAATAACTATCACCGATGAGAGAGAGAGAGAGAGAGAGAGAGAGAGAGAGAGAGTTTGTACATGGCCCCAAATGACTCGCAGCATGCTGGAAGCCCCAAGGTCAGAACCATGGCCAACACCCTTTTTACTTTGGTTCACATCTCACAGGAAGTGGCACTAACATACCAGGGTCATGAAAAACAGCAGGTTGTCAGAATTCATTTAGTTCAACATGTGTATTGTTATTCCATTAATTCATGTATGAATAAATATGTTGAGTTTTAATTAAAAATAAAAGAAGTTTGTTTGAAGGAATCTGCCATTAAATTATATTAAATATTATTTTACAGTTCAAGTGCATCTTTTTCCTCTGCTTATTGGTTATTTTATCAGTTGAAAATGTGTTTTATTAGGATACACGATACATAGCAATTAAACTAAAAGTTTGATAGGATAGTTAGTAATAGAAACCGAAAAAGAATTCTAATTATATTTATATTATTTCTCTTCTTTATGCTACACATGTACACATTCTCCCAGGCTCACAGTGTTCCTGGCAGCTTCTGCTCTCCGAACCTGTCTGAGTCATCCCGATGCCCTATTTCTAGTTGGAGTCTCATCATCACTTGGAGGCGCTCAGTGCTGCTAAAGGTGATACCCAAAGATACATGGGATTACTATGGAAAGGTACCATTTGGTACCATATTTAGGAGATGGCTTCGAACTGCTGTTGCCACAGTTGCCTCTGTCATCAGACATTAAATGGCTTTGGCAGAATCGATTGGTGAACAGAATCGATTGGATTGATGAACTGTTTCTTATTAATTATTTATCAATTATAATTTGACTTGACAATTTACATTTATTAAAAATACATTATTTACAATTAAGGGTCAATGGATAATCGTTTTATACAATATTTATCATCTGTTATCAGTTTTATAATATTGGATCTAGAGCAGCACGGTGGCTTAGTGGTTAGCACTGTTGCCCCAAAGCAAGAGGCAGGGGCCTTTCTGTGTGGAGTTTGTATGCTCTCCCAGTGCTTGTGTGGGTTTACTCTGGGTACTTCGGGTTTTTTTCCAAAGTCCAAAAACATCTATGTTAGATTTATTGGTGATTCTAAATTGCCCGTATGAGTGAGTGTGTGGCCTTGTGATGGACTGGTGACCTGTCCAGGGTGTACCCCTCCTGCCTTTCACCCTTTTAGAGACGGCTGGGATAAACTCCAGCAGATCCCTGTGACCCAGAATTAGGGAATAAGCGGGTATAGAAAACAACTAAATGAATAAATATCGAATACACTGGATTTATCTACTATCAAATTGGTGCAACGATTCCGACCTCCAACCACCAGAGGTCACCCTCACTGGAATACTAGCGCCACATCCGGTAGTACTTTATAAAGCTAGCATCTCAGACTACACATTGCGAAGTATTGTTTGCTAGTCTACATGTTTACCTGGATTTCTGATCTTTCTTTGTGTTCGGTTTACGACTTCTGCCTAACGTTTTGGATTTGTTTGTTCCGACTTTGCTTTACACGTATTGAGCCTTTGCCATGTTTATTGACCACGCTATTTGATTATTTTTATTCCTCTAATAAAGCCTTATTTCTGCCACATGGATCCCTCTCAGACCTCTACTTCACACTGGAGATGTTTGTTTGACAGTTCGAGTAAAGTCACAGAGTTTTTTAGTTTTAAATTCAGATGCTTTAGAATTTTTTTATTAGATTTTGTTTATGGTCCTTACCTGTTTGTTTATATGATCAAAGCTTTTATTCAACAAATACATTTTAATGACAGTGCACTTTATTTTTATTTTTATTTGATTTTAAAATTCAGACCAGACCCAACTATATATATATATATATATATATATCTATATATATATATATATTAATAGTATATTGATGTTAAAATTATAAGTTTGTTTCTTCATATCGTTATCAGTCATACAAACTGGCATACAGATTGTATCGATATCGGTTCATGTTATATCGGTCGATCTTTATTTACAGTTACACTCTCCTTTGTCATCCAGAAAAGGATAGATTTTTTTTTTATATCGCCTAATGGAATTTTACCTCGTCATCCTTGTCTCTCTAGTTTACTCGTTGGAAATAAATATCACTTTAAACTTGGTCATTTTTATTCTTAAAATTTTTAACTTGGTTAATCTGCTTTGACTATGTCTATTATATTGTATATAACCATCTATCAGCATATCACTAATAAATTGTGTGATAATATTTCAATTAAATATTTTAATTAATAAATGTCTTGATAGTTTACTTCCCTTTCACCTCAACCGTTTCCCAACAATTAATAAATGCTATGTTATGACTGTAACAATTTATTTTTACATTTGATGCTGTCAAATATTTTTTATTGTTTATCCTTATATAATAGCTGGTAGAAACATTTGTTCTCTTTTTTCACCTTCTTAACATTTAAGAGACAAATAGTAAAAAAAGTGAGCTTGTCATGTTAGTGAAAAAAATAGTCTGCTGTCCTGCAGATTCCCCTGTGGTAGAAAACCTACTGATCAATACAAAGTGCTGACATGGGCAATTCCTTTCATGAATGTTAAATATCTCTTTACAGCAAGTGTTACCAACCCGATACCAATAATTATTTCATAAAGAATAGTTGTTTTTTTAAAATGTGATTACACAAAGTTTTTTCTGGTTCAGGCTACTGTAATTAGCTTAGTGTTTTGATGAAATATATATTTGTTTCTTTTATATATATATATATATATATATATATATATATATATATATATATATATATATCTATACATATAATATATCATATATATATATATATATATATATATATATATATATATATATATATATATATATATATTATGACACTAGGTCATATCACATAAGAACAAACAAAAAAGAGTCTTCCACCATTTTTTCAATACTATCTGCACCCTATAGTAACATTAAAAGTCATTTTAGCAACGCTGGGAAAAAGAATAAAGCTATTCTAAAGCCCGGTGATGTTGTTTAAATGCAGACGATTGAGCTGGTAATGATAAAACAAGCGAATTGGCGTATATACGGATTTGGTCTGAATCTTGTCCTCCTGCTCTATTATGCTGCAGCTGATGCAGCAGGATTATGTTTGTTAGTTTGTGTGGGTGGAATAAAACAGAACAGTGGACTACATTAAGGGACTGAGCGTACATCGGTTCCTTAATGAGGCTAATGCTGTTTAACCAAAAAAAATAAATAAATACAACACAAAACCCGTATACATGAAGAATAATATAGGCTAAATCAATTTTAAAGCTGTTGTTTTTCTTTCTTCTCGTCTCTACTTCGCTACAGTCTCACAGGAAGAGCAAGTCGAATACAATCTCACTCACTGCGAAGGAATGCAGAATCGAAGTTGACAGCCGCTTTTTTCTTCTTAAGTCTTAATTAGTTGCTGCTGAGCTGAATGCTTGCTCTTCTTTTGAATGCCTCCACTCCACCAAGACCAAAAGCTTCAAAGAGCTCATTTTCTTGAGTCTGTTTGCATAAAAAGCAGCTCCTTATTTCGGGGGTTTTCCTTCTTTATGCACACACCTATCTATTATCTTTATGACACCTCTTCGTCTAATTGAAGACATGTTCTAACTTTTCTAACATTCGCATTGAAATAACTATAGGATTGATTTCATTTACTTCTAGTAGCTAACGGTTTTATATTCACGATCTTCTTTTAATTGGAAGGATTGGTATGTGAAGTATCAATGAAGTGATACTAGGAAGTATTCTGTACTATGCTGGATAAGCTGTGGAATCTGTTTCATCTAAACTGAAATAAATCTTGGATAATTGCAATAGAACTAGGATGTTGTGGCAAATACTGCCATACTGCTTTATTAAATCGAGGTGAATGCGTACTTGCAAGCCTACGTAGTATCTTTATGTGTGCTTGTAAAACCGCATTTGTCCAATTGAAGACATGTTCTAACTTTAGTTCACCATAGTCTCCAATTTCTAATCAAACATCAGATCTTGAAATAAGGACTTGGAAAAGTTTTTTTGTGTATCCTGTATAGAATAATGTAATCAGATTAAATACATTATTACAGCATTTGGTAGACGTTCTTATCCAAAGTGACTATTTCATTTATACAGCTAAGTAATTAAGGGTTAAGGGCCTTGCTCAGTGGCCCAGTGGTGGTAACTTGCTTGTACTGGTATTCAAACTCAGTTAGCAACCCAACACCTTAACCACTGAGCTATCACTTCCCCTGGATAAATACGAATAAAAAGAAATATATTAGTAGTATTGACACAGCAAATGTGGTATTTAAGAAAATCCAGTTAGCTTTAAAATTGCAAAAAAAATTAATTATAACTCTTGAGTGTGTGTGTGAATTTATGTCTAAGAAATCTCAGCAAAATGAAACATAGGTTTAATTTGCGTGTATATTAAACTACATAGCCGAATTTGGAAGATGGTTTGTGAAACTCTAAAAATATTACTACCTTCAAAAAATTAATGAATTTATAAAATGAGACAAAGAAGACTAGTTATTTGTTTTGAAATAAACAAAAAAAGGCACACTATAAAAATGGAGAGTTAGCGTTTGTTTATGGTGATGCGTTGTTGCGGATGAGGCGCATTACTGGAGGTTTAAGCACACGCTACGCTTATTAAGTGCCATTTCACTGTTTCCTTGTCATTTCCAGCTGTCTGAGATTTGCTTTTAGAGCTTCAATGTCATCTCTAAGTGTAAATTAAGTGGTCAAGTGTTAGCGCAGCGGTGGTACCTTTTGCTAATCAGGAGGTTGAAGGTTTATTTCCCAGGACATCGAAGCTGCCACTGCTGGGCCTCACCGAGCAAAGCCCCTAACCCTCAGCTGCCTAGTTGTATTAATGTAAGTCATCTGTGCTTTGAACTTTCTTTTCAAGGTGTTATTAAGAAATAAAAGAGGTCTGGTGAAACTAAATGAACTCTACTAAAATACCCGAGTTTGAATGAACAGCAATGAAAACACACGCACACACACCAATCAATAAATAACATATTCTTAAAAAGAAAACATTGTTAGTTTATTCTTTAATATAGAACAATAAAAATTAGGGCTGTGTAAAAATATCGATACATCAAACTATCGTGATATTATAATGTATCGATATCGTAACCTTCAGTATCGATAAATATTTAAATTGTGTTTTAAACTGCTTTACATTTACATTAATATTTAATTTACGACTTCCTTTACTTATGTAGTCGTCCTTAACACATATGGCCGGTGTCTCAGAAGTAACATGGCAGAAAAAATAAGGGCGCCTTCTGCTTTGTACTTGTTGCATTTTTAGCTATTTGTTATACATTTATGTATTGTATTGCAATATATCGTGATTATATTGTATTTTGACCCATGTATCGTGACATTTAACATATCGTTAAGGATTTTTTTTAGTTTACTGTTTTAATGACTCACTCAGATACAAATAACTTCAGAAGTCTATACTCCTTCTCTAATGTGAACAGCATGTCTCATAGAATGATGGAGAAGAACACCCAAACAGGGTGCACCATGGCCATATGTGAATGATTACCATAGAAATTGAATTTTGGAGGACCTCCAGCCACATTTTTCCTCCTAAACCTGGCATAGACATAAATGCCAGCTGTTACTTTCTATCTTATGGCTGTCTATCTCAATTTAGTGATACAGTTAGTGATTTTGTAATTAAATTATAGCTGCTGATTTCTCAAATCAGATATTTTTATTTAATTTTTGAAGATGGTTTCAGATATAGCGGTGTTCCGTCTAACAGCTTTCATTTTTCGCCTTGTTTCTATGGTACACAGGCACTATAACTTAATACTAATAACAAACAATTAAAGAATGTGTCGTCAGTAAATTTTTCACTACAGGGGAGTCGAGGACTTTCTGCTTTCCTAGTATTATGTCAGCAATTTGTCTGGTTAACGTTACGTAAACTGTTAGTTACTATATAACTGCTTTATTGTAAGGTTTTATAACATTAAAACGTAACGTAATGATGTTTAGTAAACAAATTAATTTACAGTCTTGTGTACTTCCTGTAACACCACAGCACATCTCATAGATTTTATTTTTTTACATCCAGTATAACTAAACATTTTCACTAACTAAACATATGGACATTTTTAACAACTACTATTTTGTCTTTGCTCACTATAAAGTCTTATACTTTTTTTTTTTCTTGTTCTACAAACTAAAGTTGGGAGTATGGTCACTAGTTGGCTCCTAAATCCAGAACCGAAGATTTGTAGAGTGTTCTTCTTAGATTGAAAAGTCAGCCAGGGGTTTGGGCTAGCAAAAAAGAAAAAAAAAAGAAAAAGAAAAGAAAAACAGTAATCTGCCCTCAAAGGATCTTCCACTTCCAAGTTGCAGATGGCAGATGGTACAAACACAATAACAAATACCATCTATTTCACCCAGTACTGAGAAGAAAAAAAAATAAAAGCAAAAATGTGTCGAACAAAACTAAAAAACTAGCCATAGAAATAGAGATGAGGCTTCCAGCTATGTGCTCTGTGAATAGGAAATTGATCACATTCAGATGAGCATGAAAGACAAGTATTCGTACATCCGCATTGAAATAACTATAGAATTGATTTCATTTACTTCTATTAGCTAACCGTTTTATTTTCACATTTTCCTTTTAATCGGAATGATTGGTATGTGAAGTATCAATGAAGTGATACTAGGAAGTATTCTGTACTATGCTGAATAAGCTGTGGAATTTGTTTTTTATCTAAATTGAAATAAATCTTGGTATAATTGCAAGAGAAGTGTATAGGATTGGGGGGAAAGGGGTATTACGGGGATGTTCTGGCGAATTAAAGTTGTTCAGTGCCCTACTGTCTATTTATAGATTTATATCATACTGCTTCATAAAATCGAGGTGAATGCGTACTTCCATGCCAACCCATGTGGGTACGTACTATCTTTGTGTGTGAGTGTGAAAGATAAAGAGAAACAGAGAGAGAGAGAGAAAGAGAGAGAGAGAGAGATCACAAAAAAAGCCTAAGAGTGTGCATACAGCTAATCTAGATACCACAGTTCATCTTTCAAACACACGCTGAAAACACCCTTCATTCTAATTTGTCGGTTTAACAGACAGCCTCAGCGGATCGATATGAATGCAATCTACAGCTGTCCTATTGTCTTTCGCCAGAAGTAATCGGCTAATTAAATTTTGATGTGGAATGAGAAATTGATTCCGTAGACAACATTGTATGTGTTTTACATTTGTCAATGACTGGGGGGTCTTTAGCGCTTTATAAAGCTGTTGTGCGGCTCAGCTAAGACGCAGTTGGTGGGTTTTCATTTAATTACTCTTACCTCGGTGTAAATCCCTCACTGCTCTCACTCGCTGCTAAGTGAAAACCAGGTTTATTGAGTTTGTGCCGTTCTTTACTTGATGATATTTACACATAATGGATTGCCACAATGCCTCACGGAGTACTTTTTTATAGATTAGCGCCGAGCCAGGAGACTTAATTGAGGAAATAAAATCAGACTGGTGTGAGGCACTTCACCAGATTTCTAGCCATCTTTTAGAACAAAAAAAAACAAAAAACAAAAAGCGGATTCCTCCCGGTGGCACACAGGCATCCGGCTTGATGGGTAATGACACAAAAACCTCTGAGTATGTTCATAAATTACATCCAGGCGGAGAAGATAAATCAAATGTGGCCTCATTGTGCAAATACACATTCTTCAACTGTCAATGTGACTGCAGATAAAATAAAGCATTTAATGATTTCCAGCCCAGAATTATTGCCATGCTGTGTTTAAACCAATGATTGCTAGGATTGTGGATTTAGAAGGATATGTAAAAATGCAGACAGCAATGCAAAATTCCATTGTATAATTATTAAACACATCATGCAAATAAAGCAGAAACTTTCTTGTGTGTTACAGTACAGAGTGTTTACACTTACAGCATTTGGCAGACAATCTTATCCAAAGTGACTTACATTTATCTCATTTATACAGCTGAGGATTGGGGGCCTTGCTTGGAGGCCCGGTGGTGGTGGCTTGGTGGAGCTGGGAATCAAGCCCACAATCTTTAGGTTGATAGGCCAACGCCTTAACCATGAGCCACCATTCCCCCAACTAGTAAATGAGTTGTTGAAAAAATGTTGTTAACATGTTGAAAAAAATCTTCCTACTGTGTATATTAATAATAATTTAATGACCATTTTCCATTAAAGTGTTTATTATCACTTTTACATGTTTTTTTAACAACATGGTTAATGGTCACTTAAAACAAAAACATGAAATCTGGATTTTTTTGACTAAAATATCAAAGACTAATATTAATTTAAGGCACTTTTCTCTGTTAAAATGGCTGTAGCACGTTAGGCTGTAATAACAGAACACTAACAAACAAAAGACAGAAATGATGAAAATAAAGTGACACTTTATTCAGTAGAAAAAATAACTAGGAATGAAAATAACAGGATCAGAAAGAAGCAGAAAGCATATCAAACGTGAGAGAACTAGCAAAACTCTCTAACTGTGTTGGACTCTGTGTCAATTTCTCACCAATGGTGTGTCATGCACTGCTCTAATTGGCTGCCTGTCTGGCTTCTATTCTTTGGTCTCCCTGGTCAACGTCCATGTGCTATTTTGCCAACTGACCTGTAGGCAGTGGTGGTCACATAGGGGGTGGTCATAATGACCCCGAAGTGTAAAGTCTTCTCAGAGATTCTTAAGGGTGTATTTTTCTGCCGTACAGTAACCCCTGAGCTCTGAGCTTACTGACGGTAAGCGGGCCCATGGGGCATACTTACTGAAAAGGCCATCAGTGTTGGCGTGGTGAGCTCCGTTTTGTGCTAAACTTGAATCAAGAAGTCCTGTAGTGAGAGGAACCGCCAAGTTATCCGCGTGTTGGTGTACATCCTCTTGTCATCTATTCAAGTTGTGTGTGGTTGAAGTCCGGCTTTTGAGAGACTGGGTAACTTGCAACGCCATTTTGAGCTATATTGGTTCCCTGGCTAGCCCTTCTCTTCCAAGTCTAGAAGTGGTGTAACCCTGCAAACTCCAGAAAGGCATGTGCCTACTTTTGGACCAAAACATCTGCAGCACTATGTCAGTTTACGGCCGTGGGTTCACCAGCAAAAGAATGCTACCTTTGCATTAACTGATATTTAGCCTATGAGAATTTGTCCTTCAGTCAACCATAGATGGTAAGATCAGTAGGACCAAGCTGCTGGGTGCAGATGGTTAGGAGACGGTGACATGAGCATTGTTCATGCCGATGGTTTACACCAGTGTAGCAGCAGGTGAAGACGTTTCATTTCTATCATTGTCTCTGCTAAATAGAAAGCTTAAAAACTAACCAGATAAAATCTAACTTTGTTCGACTTCATGTTTTCCTCTCTTTTTCTGGCTGATAATGAGTTGTGTGCGTTGCTTTGATTGGCCTCCTGTCTGGCTTCTTAAGTTGCCCTGCCTCACAGTCATAGGCTTCTTTGCCAACTGACCTGCTGGGGGCAGCAGTAGCGTGAGGAGACTTTTAACAACCCTTAAGGGTACAGACTTTCCAGATAGTTTCGAAATGACCCTTAAGGGTGTAAGATCTTCCATTACAGTTTATATGCAAAATGAAATGAAAGCTACAATTCATGCAGCCTTCATATTTTTTCTTTTTTTCTCGATAGGAATAATTAGCAAATAAACAAAAGATATCGTTGCATAATTCTAGCGACTTGGTTAAAGGTGAGGCATCAGACGTTAATGCCATACGCATATTGAAATAGAGATAAGGTTTGAGGGCTTAAGACATTTTAATTAAAACAAAGTGTAAGGTTAGATTGTTCAAAAAAGGTATTATCAAACACCGTGATACAATAAGTCTACAATAACAACAGCATCTGTTGTAAAATGTATTAAGTCAAAACATCATTAAAATATAAATTAATGGTTAATTTTTGACACCGAAGTGTATTTAAAGTTAACAAACGTCATTAGGAGGATTATTTTAAATTATGTGTAACCAGACCTAACCGTAATACGTAAAAAAAAGGACACTACAGCACAAAGCACCTAAACTGGGGCTATATTCTTTCTAGTATAGGCTGTAGATTTAGGATTCATGTATTATTGTTATTACAGCCAGTCTTGATTTCCTGTGCATTTAGGCTCATTATCTTAAGGTAGCTTGTTTATTCAGTACAAAATTCCCTACCAGTCGACGTGCCATGTTTCTTTATAACGAACATGTATGGGCGAGCATGTTTTGAACGCATACACTTCTTGTAGTGCTTCTCAGTGCATTTAGTTCTATCTCTTTTGAATATCTGCGTTTTATGTTGCATGATCATCCCAAAGGAATGTTATTTCATTTCGCTGTGCGCTGCACCAGTTACGGTTATACGGTTGAAATGACAAAGTTTCATCACTTTATTTGATATTCCACTTTCATAACACGTCATCATTTCCTTTTTTTTTTTTTTTTACATTATTTTTTCTCCAAAATGGCTTTACATGAGAAAGAAGATGCACATGTTGAGAATCTAACCACCAAAAGCTCGTTTGCAATCACATGATTCGGATGATGCAAGAAATCCAAATGGAGGGGAGTACGTAAAAAAAAATAATAATAATAGAAAAATCGTATTTCCAATGAAACGTTATAAACAGAAAATCACCAATAATGTAGGATGTCATGCTTATCATCGTAAAGAGGAGCCAAATTTTTTAACTGATCTTAAATATTTACCTGCCATTAAGGTGGTAAATGTAACTACCTTGTTCTGTAGACATTCTGTAAGGTGTACAGGGACCATTACCCCAGTAGGCCACCAGAGGGCACCCTTAACTTCTGTGGTTTCAATAGTCATGTGATTTGTTTTTCTCATGTGATTTGTCTTGTCATTCTCACCGATCTTATCATTGGTTAATTGTTCCCTCATTGTGTATATTGGTTCTTTGTCAGTTTTCTGTGGTTCTGTTCATACCCCGTTTGCGCTATTGCTAATGCTAGTGGTTAATATTGCCAAAAGCTTTTCTGTCACTTCCTTACCCATAAATAAAGTTCATATCTTCTGGTCCTGTGCATCAATCTCCATGTTCACGTCTACCCCAATGTGTCAACGTCCTCAGTATCAAGAAGTTCAACCATAACAATCGTTTAGTTTTTTGCATTTTATGCATGTTCTTCTGTCAACTTACCTAACGACAAGTAGGTCCGCAGTGTTTATTCATTAGGTTATCCACTCTGAAAGTTCTGCCGAAACACCACTAAAGGCACGGATTATGGAAAAAACACGCTCCAAGTGATGTGAGGTGTTTTAGTATCATTAGTTTCAAAATATAATAATACATAAACGTATAATATAGTAGTGATGCACCGAATATTTGAGACAGACGAAACCAGTCTGTTAAGTATCACTAGCTATGTGAGTTGCCACTCCGCTTTTAACTTGACAAAACAAAGTTAAAAGTATAAAAGTTCGTTTTATATAAACATAAAGAAAGCATATGTAAATTACATTAACTTGACTTTGACGTAGAGGTCAGCGCATACACGAGCGCTATCCGACTTGGAGTCTTTCCTTTGGTTTTTTTAGTCACTTTCTTAAAACTTTTCCTTTTATGAGCAACAACAATAAACGTTTAACAGAATCTCTTCATTTTTTCTTGGTTTGACTAGTTTGCACATCCGTAACCAATGCAAAATATCAGCACTTTGAGTTTCTGCTATTGATTCTGTGAAGAAGTATAGACGTATTCAGATCCATTGTGTGAAGAAAGGCTTTATTTAGAGAAGAGGGTTGTATAAAAGACGTAGTTAAAAGGCAGGCAAGAGTCGGTACACAGAAGTCAAACTGGAAACTAGCAAACAAATCCAAAACACTAGGCATGAGAAAAAAATCAAAACCGGGCATAAATCGAAAACCATAAACATGAATCAAACAGAGAATAGCGCTTGGTATGACGCACAGGCAAACAATACTTCGCAAGGAAGCTATCTTACCTGCTAGCTTAAATACAGTGCTAAACAGGAAGTCTAGGCGAAAGTAAAACAATAGAGTTAGTATTCCGGTAATGGTCCTCTCTCGTGGTTGGCGGACGTTACAGATTCCTATATAGAAAAATTACTTCCTACCATCCAGCGGCAACTCATGAGACAGCAATGATGTCATCCGCAAACAACGTAAAATTATGACACATGAGGATATAATGAAAATGATGTTGTATATCTGACTTTAAGTATTACTTTTAGTCCTAATATTATAATCTCATCAGTAAGATTGTTTTAATGATGGTCAGCAATATAATGACCCTATCCAATAAACTCTATAATATATGTATTATTTAACCTTTATAATTTCACTGTTGACCTGCTGTTGAATTTTAGGTTTTAGCTGTGCCATTTCAAACCATAACCAAGCGTCAATGAATATTTATTGTGTGGTCTCATCAGTAATCAATTCACACCCAATCCATTGGTTTACTATTAAACCCCTAAATTTGTACTTATTGTGGTCACTCCTTCATTGACCCTTGCCGTCACGGGAAGCTTCTCAAAAATTCGGCATGACTAACAACCTGCGGTTTGATTGGTATGAATGTACATCAAGGGTATCTGCTTTCTATTTGTTGTCTAATGTATGCCATTGTTTATTTACCTAAAGCAGCCAAAGGGTGTGTGTGTCTTTGTGTAGATAAGAAAGCATCGGCAGGGGACAGATTGGTTGGAGTGCATTAATGTGCGCGAGGTGGCCAGGATCATCCATTTTTCATTAGGCTAGCTTCATGAGTGACATTTTCAAGTTGGAAATTTGAGACATTTTTGTGGACTGACATTTCATTTTCAGCTCTCAGTTCATGTAAAAACCCCTAGTCTCTACGAAAAAAATATATATATATGTAATACCCACAATGCATTGTTTCAGGAGAACATCCCTTTGTGCCAATCTTATTTGGTGATAGTATTTTTTGACATTGCCTTGGGCGCTGCATATTCAAGTAAATCATTTTTAGGTTCATTTCAACTTTTTAACAACTGACACATGGCATGAATAGTTGAGCAATCTGATTGGGCTTGCATGACAACGTGAAATATTTCATGTAACATCATTTCTTTTTTTCTTTTATTTCTTTCTTTTTTTTTTTTTTTGAAGTAGGATACCAGAAAGGCAGCGTGTCCTAAAGCACCCGAAACCAAGGAGAAACTATAACTACTTTTAAATGCAGACTAAAGAATAGCTGGGAAGCGGTTCAGGGTATGTTAAATACTGGATTGAATTAACTAGTAAGTGCACTCTTGTTCACAGCATCTTTAAACATGTGCAGCAGTATGTGTTGCGAGGACATTACTTAAATTGCAGTTTTATAGCTGTCTCTTACATCTAATGGACTCTCACAATATTTATTCCTTGGCTTTCCTGTGATTTGCTCACAGATATGTGTGCAGCAGCACCACACTGGTGGAAGAAAATGAAGTAATCAATAGACACAAATAAACCAAATCTTCTGGAGAGAACTTCATTCTCTGTATTAGCTGGGCTCAGCTGTGGATGCCCTGTATTGACATGCTTAACTTGCACATATTGGCTCTAATCTATGGACTTCAGAGAGAACCGAGTGCTCTCTATCTGTATTAGGGAGGTGTTCTCTGTAAAAAAGGCCTTATCTTAATCTTACTGAAGAGCCACTACAATGTAAGACACGCCACATAAACATAACAGAGTGAATCATCAATATGCAGCTTTATAAGCGCTTTGACTGCATCTTAATATCTGCTTACAGCCAGGGGCGCCACTTAAAGCAGGAAGTTAGAACGTTTCTAAAGGTCCACTTAGTTTGAGAGCCCCCAGAGGTCTGTTTTATTAGTAGTAACAGTGTGGAATGGGTGTGGTAAGGGGGCCCAACCTCATAAACTTTTATAGAGCCCAAAATTGCTAGCATTGGCGCTGCTTACAGCTAAAGTATCGTTTGTGTGATTATAAAGGAAAGGTACAGTTATACTGATTAATAACTGTCATTTTGTGCATAGAGACAATTAAATAATGTAAAACTATTTTATACATAGGTACCAAACCTTAGGTAAATACAGAACCATATCACTTTTAGACTATTGTACAACTGATTAAAATAATATGTTTCATAGGGGCAGCGCGGAGGCTTAGTTGGTGCTTTGTTAGGAGTGATTCTGAGTGTGTGTGGTTGTTTGTCTGTATGTGGCCCTGCAATGAACTGGTAATCTGTCCTTGTACCCCTGCCTTTCACTCAATGACAGCTATGAAAAAAACTCCCTGTGTACCCTGTAACCCTGATTAGGAATAAGCGGGTAAACACAATGAATGGATGTTTTATTTAAAAAATGTTAAGTGTTGTATTTTATTAAAAATATGGTGATTATTTGTAAAAAAATCTACAAACTTTTACTGTAATTATAGTATATATATATATATATATATATATATATATATATATATACTATATTATATGTGTACTATATTATATAAAAAAAAAATTATATATACTAGGCATATATATATACATTTTAAGTCTTAGGAAAGCTTTGATGAACTATTTTGATCCACTTTAAATGTTGACTGCTGCATACATAAGAGAGAAAGTGAGCAAGATATTTTAAGGACCCTTGATTACCTCCCTAACGTCTTTATATTGTTTTAGGAATGATCTTAAATTGATTTAATAAATCGATCATGAGCTGACAGGAAAGCACACACTCCACCTACCTGCAAATTGCCAATCTTATCTCCTTTAATTACATTAATGGCTTTTTATTTGGAGTCTTATTTAGTGCTGGGTTTATAACCTGAAATACATAATCACTTTGATCGTTTAAATCATCCACACATCAGTCTGTCTGTTCACATTTCTGGACGTAAACGTCAGTCATGTATCAGAAAATGAGCCTTAATGTCATCTCTTTACTTGACTGATCAGCGTTCACTCTTACACTGATGCTTATTGCCCCATCTTTAATCGGAGTGTCTAATCTATCTGACAAACAAACAAATAAAATGTAAGTGTGGGCAATTGAATTTTGAATAAGATTAGAACCTATGATAAAAAGACTTTTACTATAGTAGCTTAATTATATTTATTATATTAGATAATTATAATTGTTGCCCTCACTGCAATTACTTCTGCATTGTAGGATGATTGTCCTGGAACAGGGTGAGAGTGTGTGTGTGTGTGTGATTGTGCCCTGATATGTATGTAATTAATAAAATAAGTATAGAAAGTGGACGGATGAATGATTACAGCATTTGGTGGTGGTGAAATTTCAATTAGTACAACATTCTACCCACTAAGGTACCAATCACCAGTAGCTAATTTAATAGATTTTATAGGCGTCTATGCTAGCAATTGGGTAACTTTGTATATTAAAGTAATTTACAATATAAAGTATTGTAAATTAAGATTAATTGTCGTATATGTACACATATGGCGTTCTGGAAATATTTCACGTGGATATTTTTACTATAAAAATTCAGGATGGTTTTCTGTTTTGTTTGATTTCCCTTTAGAGTAAAAAGAAAAGGTTTTATTTTATAGTTTTATTTTAGTTCAAATGACACGTCTACAACCAAGATGTATACCATCCCACAGCGTGAGAAATTAATAAATGTGTTAAAGGTCAATACATTCAGTACATATTTATACCTTTCATCTCATTTATTTACTCATTTATTTTACCAGTCTAAAAAATTGATATTATATATAACATATTGAAGTAGATAATATATCTACCTCTAAGGGCAATTCGTCCTCGGCAGGTGATTCAGAATGCAGCTGCACAAATTGTTTTCCATCTTCCAAAGTTTTCTCACACTATTCCACTGCTGTGCTTCCTCTGCTGGCTTCCAGATTCAAAATACTGATGCTTCCCTGCAAAACCAAAAACAGGACAGCACCCTCCTACTTTCAAGCACTTATCACTCCTCACTTAGCACTGTGCTCCCTCAGATGCACGAGTACTGCTCGACTTGTTTCACTATCCCCTAGGACGCAAGGTAGGTTTGCCTCAAGACTTTTCTCTGGAAATAAATGGTGGAATGAACTTCCCATCAATTTCAAAACAGCCGACTCACTGGCTGTCGTCAAAGAAACAATTAAGGACATTGTTAATCTGGACAGAAGTGTCTGCTAAATGCTATAAATATAAATATATTTATTTAAAAAATGATGTTTTATTAATTATGTTAGAAGTAGGTTACTACTAGAACAGCAGACCATTGGAATGACCTTATGGGTACTTTGATGATAACTTTTTACAAATATTGCTCTGACTCTCCACTACCAAATTGCTAGCAGTCAAAATACTAACAATCTGCAAAGCGCACTACACCATACTAAAGATCACAGCCTCCATATGTATGAAATTGCTTTCGACTACTTCAGGGAGAATTGAAAACTTACAGCGCTGTTGCATCATGCCTGAATGATAAGCCAGGCAAGTTTAATGTTCACAAGTAACACGGATTCCCCGACTTCAGAAAGTAAAATGGCAATTGGTACTCCTCATGATTTAATGATCAGTTCAGAAAATTGTTCAAAAGTGCGTGTAGAGATGCCACATCTTCACATTATACAGTATTAGGTGATAATGTTGCAGACAGGAGTATTTAAATCATTTCTTTAAAAACACACACACACACACAACTAATAAATGAACTAACAGCAGAAGATTTCTGTAACTGTAAAAAAAATACAGTTTGCACATCACATATGATTATTATACATGACATAGGGACAGATAAAAATGCTGTGATTTGTGATTTGACTAAAATAAAAAACAATTTTAAGTCAAATTCTTATTTTCCTTCCTTTTCTTCTTCTTCTTTTTCTTATACAACAATAATCAAGCCAAAGTAAAATTTTACAGAATAAGTTATTCCATAAAATATATTTGTATATCTAAACCTATTTAATGTTAAGCTGGTACAATTTGGTGAAAAAAAACTGTAATTGAAGAAACCCCATTAGAAGTCATGGGTCTTTACTTGGGAGTAGTGGAAACTAATTGTAACGACTCTGACCTCCAACCATCAGAAGTCGCCCTCACTGGAAAACTAGCGCCACCTCCGGTAGGACCTCCTGATGCTATCTTATAAAGACAACATGTTGCGAAGTATTGTTTTCTAGTCAACATATGTCTCTCCGGTTCTGATCTCTGCTCCATTCTGTTTATTTCTGCCCTAACATTTCTGATTTGTTTGCCTGGATCATTAATGTTTTTTGCCTGTTTATTGACTAAGTTTTTGGATTATCCTTATTCTATTAATAAAGCTTTACTAAGCAACATAAATGCCTCTTTGATGTCTTCTTCACAAGTGTACAGTAAAAAAACTGGAATAATTTGTAAACATTTTTCTCTAAAAAATCTAGATAACAAAAATCTAACTCACTAAGCAAAAGTTCGGTAAAATGGATCAATTTACTGGGTAGATGATATTCCCCAGCAGTGTGTGTGTGTGTGTGTGTGTGTATGTTATCTGTGACTATGTTACTTTCGTCATGTTGATCCTTTCGAACATCTCCATCCATATCCATTAATCCATGAAGGTATACTTCACTCAGCTCTATACAGCAAGTGAAGGATGTAGATGGAGAAATTCAACTTAAAAAAAGTGTTGAATTTGTTTGGCCAGACCACAGACCTGGCCTTGTCACCTTGCGCAAGGTGCAGAGAGTAGGACTGGGTGAGTAAAAATGAGAAGTGACAGAATATTGATTTGCTTATCGCCACTGTGCAGACACACCGTGGTGGAGGGAGTGTGGTGGGGTTGCTTATCAGACCTCTGAATCTGATAGAGAGCGTAAAAATGAGAGAGAATGAGAAAGAAAGAAAGAGAGAGAGAGAGAGAGAGAGAGAGGAGAGAAAAACAGATTTGTTAGCTGATTGGTTTGCTTCATTTTGGGCCCCACTTGCTTTCGATGTGTTGTCCTGACAGCCATGCGCTTTGGCAGTAAAGGAAAAAAAAAGCTTTGTGTTGTGATAGGATTTATTCACCTAAATACAGTAATTGAAAAAAGAAAGACAGGGCTGCTATCTTAGAATAGGATTTTCTGATTCCGCTTGCAATTAGGTGACTTTTAAAAATTTAACACGGCACGTTCAAGGAGAAAAGATTGTGCGCATGAAAAAATGTGTCAGAAATACGGGGCAAGACAATTTTAGAGTGTGTGTGTGTAGGAGAGAAAGAGAGAGAGAGAGAGACAGTTCAGCGAGCTAGATCGGTTGTAGTTCATTTAGGTCAAGTCCAATACAAAGCAGTCGGAAGGACCTCATTTACATAAAATGGATTCATTCTTGCTTTACTTTGATCAAAAAGAAAAGGAACAAAAATGGCATAACAATGAGGCTTAGAAAATAGACCCGGTCGGCGCTTCAGGTGTTTTGTTTAATCACAGTGAAATGGAAAATGTATTAGATCAATATTGAGCCGGTAGGCGAGCTGCTGTAGTTATTACTTGGAGTGTTCCCTTACTTAAATTCTCTCAACCAAGCTGTATATCAGCAATGTTAAAAACATGTTACTGCACAGTCAGTAACACTCTCTACAGGTGATTGGCAGGGTCTGGATAGCATCCATTATGGATGACATGCTTTTTAAAATGCAGTGTGTAGCCACACCGGCATGTGACTGGTGGACACCGGGAACTCATTATCTAGTCCTTTCACCCATGGGCTTCCTGGGTTCGTCACGTTCATTTGCTCTTGCCATTTGTTGGAAAACAAATAGTAGTTCAATGCCCAGATGGGGAGTGCTACTGTTTTAATAAGAAACCCCATTCCTCCATAAGACAAGACTATTTTTATAAAAAAACCTGCTGCTTGGGTCATGATAGATCTCGGCATTGGTATGCTATAACAGTTTAGCGCTCTTTCTTGCTCTTGTCAAAATAAAGTAAAAAAAGTATAGGGGAATGAGATGCAACACACCTCCCTCTTTGTGCTGTCAGGTGATTAACTGACAGGAGTTGCCTATTCCATTAGGATCATTATGATAAAAGTGCATGCATTAAAATTTCCCTGTTGCTTTAAAAGGAATGAGTTAGACTAGGGCGGAATATTAAATTGATATTGACTATAATATAATAATAATAATAATAATAATAATAATAATAATATCAATATTAACATTACTACTATTTCCTCTTCTACTGTTGCTGCTACCACTACTACCAATTTTTTGCCTTGACTCAGCCTTATTCATTTTATAATAAATGTGACAGTTTGTTACAAATTCTCTCCCCACTAAATCTAATAAATAAAATAATAAATTAATAGAATATGCATCAACGATTTTATTTCAACTATAGACCTAGTCTTATATTGTGTGAGTGTAGAGATCAGTGTTTTTCTGGTGTATAACTAAGTCTTTCTAAATTCTAACCCGACACATCCACACGTCCACGTCCACAATGGTGGGCAGTGGTGGCTCAAATGGTTAAGGCGCTGCGTTGCTGATCTGGAGACCCAACACTGCCAGCTGTTGATCTGAAGACCAGAAACATCTGGGTGTAAGCCAACCACTGTTGGGTTCTTGAGCAAGACCCCTTCCTGCTCTAGGGGTGCTGTATCATAGCTGACCCTGCGCTCTGACCCCCAACTTGCTAAGATGGGATATGCGAAGAAAGAATTTTACTCTGCTTTAAAAAAAAAAAAGTATTTGTGACAAAATAAAGGCATTTACCTTACATTTTATTTAGACTTCTCTATATTTTTATTACAAAATTGCACTACAACACATTCTGTGCTTTAATTTTTATCGGCTCTTGAAATTGGTTCATCCTTTTTCTCATGTATGAGCCTTTCGAAATATCCCCACACTTGGCTTTCTTGCCTCCTTTCATAAATTTGGAGGCCACTTTTTTTGCTCTAGAAAATCCAGTTTACAGCGAAATGACAAAACGTGATGCATGATATTATTTACTAAAATGTCAGAGTTGCCTGTAAGCACTTTAGACCTTGAAAAATACCTTGATCGGACACCGCTGACTGTTTGTGTTACACATTCTGCAACCCACTGGTCATCTAACACAGAAGATTGTTCAATCTTTGCAGGTGAAAGGGGAAGAAAAAAAAATGCTTTGGAGCGCTTGTAGCAATAAAAGTCCAACCCATAGCTGCAAAGTTTATTTTGGTACAAGATTAGTCTTCAATATATGTGTCATTTTGAGGCAGCAGAGTTGTCAGGCTATTTAAAAAAAATGATCCCCTAATGATTCTGTTAATAGAAAGATCCCCGGGACCCAAGGGAGATAGAGGGAGGGAAAAAAGAGGGCTGATTAAACCATTTTCATTTACTTAACTTGCAGCGGATATTTCAATTAGAGCATCTCCAGGCAGAGGAAAAAGTAATGCAGGGTTTAGACTGGAGATGGAAGAAAATGAGCTCCTTAAAAGGCAGAAGAGAAGAATCCCACACATGAGAAGACTTTTTCACATGGTTTATCTCTGCCACTTCCACTCTCAGTGGTGTCACTCAATTTAATACGGAGACACTTTTTATCACAGCCCCATTTGTGCCGATCCACAGTGAAGCAGCTCGACAACAGACATGCAGTCCTCGTGAAGCTCATAAAGCTGCTTGAATGGGGACTCTTGGCGAAAATCTACCCTCCCAGCGAAAAAAATGGGACTTCCTGTGGCCCCCTCCTGCTGCCTGTCTCCATTACCATAAACCCACTCACTCATGAGAACCATTAATGCAGAGTCTTATTAAAAACCTATCAATACACACGCTGCCATCGCGCTAATGGGCAGGAATTCCTCTCCGTTAAGTCCGGACTTGCGGTTCCACTCTGGGCTAATGAGTGCCATCCCTCAGCATCTCTTTGGGCTAAATCACCTTTATTTGTATCTGCCTCCTCATGCTGTCTGTAATTTATGGGTCTATGCACTATGGGGGACACATTAGTACTGGCCTAAAGGGCCATGCTTACAGGGTGATTCAGCTTCACACATTGCGGCCCCATGGCGAGCTGTTAATTGTTCTTTGCTGTGAACCTGGTAATAAAAAGTAGATGGGGGGGGGGTCGCTGATGCTTCTGCTGATAAGGCAATGCTTTGTCTACACTTATTTTTTAATGCAGAGTCAAAGGGAGGATACTTTCCAGTTCGTGCCCTGCAGGAGTTTGCACCAATTGCTCAGAACAGGAACTGTATATTGCTCTATCAATCTGAGCATTTTACAGCTCCTGCCTCTCTAGGTGTGAGAAATGTGGGAGAGTATTTACACTGGCATTTACAGTTGGGGCTTCCAGCCTCGAGAAGCTCTGTTAAGTCAAGTTGGAAAGCTGTTTTCCATAACACCCTTGAAGGATGCTTGCATGTCTGGCTGTTTGCCTGTTTCTGGAGGTTCAAGCTTTTTTTTTTAACAAAGCAATAAGACAATTTGTAATCAGTCTATAATTAAAATAAAAAAACAGACAGGACAGTTCATATCCTGGCTTATCCATTACTAAATCAGAGACTAAGAATATCAGTAGGCTAAGCTAAGGAAAATATAACCCCCAAGACAACCTCATACATTTACATTTAGAGGACACCCTTATCCAGAATGACTTTTTCTTTATCTCTTTTATACATCTGAGCAATTTGGAGTTGAGTGCCTTGCTTAGGGGCCCAACCGTGGCAACTTGGTGGTGCTTGGAATTGAACCCCAATCCTCCAGCTATTAGTCCAACACCTTAACCACTGAGCTACCACCTTCCCACCAGTACAATTAAGTACTATTGAATTATCAAGCTACTATAGATTTTATGGTTATCTAATTTCATTCAATAGTTCTGCCAGGACATTATGCTTTACAGCCATGCTTTTGATTCCTTTGGCGCTTTTTAACAGTTTTGCAAAAAGTCTACAACTAAACCATAAAAAAGCAAATCGATCTGCCAAGCACTTCACAGACGAGTGTGCTATACTGAAAACACTGCAGACGCCCAAGGAACTGTGGAGCAAAGACATTCTTAAAGATAGAGTAAAAGAGTTTAACTTCTAATCCTAGAAAGATTTCTTGCCATAAAGCGGGCCAAAGAGTTGAGCTCTGTCAGAATCCCCTACCAGAGGTCATTCTTAAATGTATCACAGCTGAGCTGAGAAGCACAACCCCTCACATCAGAGCCAGAATCGGTTGTTTAACAGTTAAGTAAGAACTGTAGTGTCCATGCTGTAGTCAGTCATTCCAAATGACTGACTGACCATTGCAACAATTGCACCAACCAAAGGCAGGGATAAATGAGACATCTGAGTGTAAACCTCTGCCTGACACCTGAAGCAGTTTCTTATCTCATTAAGTTTAGCATCAAGCTGGGCACTAATCTAGACACCAAACCAGATCATCCAATAATCATGGAGAAGCTCATTTAAACCATGACAGTTAGTCCAGACAATTAGTCCAAGCCAGACAGGATATGTCGACAGACAGGGTTGCCAGTTTGGGCAATTTCTTTTCTTTTTGTTTTTCTGTTGTGTTTCCACACTGGAAGCTTCTACAGGAGTCAAAAGGTCTGAAAGATGATACATTTCTCTTGGGAAGGTGAAAATATGTTGTGATTCGATTTTAGTGTGTTTTAATAACAACACAAATTTTATGTAGTTTGTGTATCTTTGCAAATGAACTCAACTACTGCATCAGTGTGTTTTGCATTTTAGCAGTTACTAACTATATTATAAAGTTTTCCCAGCGGTGAATAACACATGATGTATTAGATTAATGTTGTTTCTGTTTGTCTAGATAGAAGGCATTGATCGCACATAGGCTTTCAGTGCCATCAGGCTAGAGTTAGCATTTTCTAAAATGTTCCACCTTTCTAAAATGTTCCACCTTTCAGGTTTATCCAGCAACTAATGGCCATCACAGGAGTTACACTGTATAACAAATAATACAATAAAGAGATCATTCTATAATTTTAAATCAGATCATTTAATACAAAACCCAGGAAATACACAGACAGCAGGGAATGTAAGAAAGAAAAGGTTAAAGGATGTGTTTAAATACCGGTTTGTGAATGGAGGGCAGAGCATAGAAAAGTGAGTTGTAAAGGATGTACAACTGTACTGGATTTCTCTAACATATGTTCTGTGTTTTATCGAGTGCCAACAAGGATGAAAGGGGGAGAGACGTGCTGGTACTTGAAAGCGATAGAGAGAAAAAGAGAGTGAGTGAGAGAGAGAGAGAGAGAGAGTAGTAGTAGTATATAGTCCTGTGTGTGCATAAGCATGCATAATAAAGTATGCATATTTAAATAAAATCACTGCGAAAAGAAAGGAAATTATTGCGAAAATAAAGAAGCTTCTAATTCGTGACCCAACCTACAAAAGCTTAACAGAGACAAAGGCACTACAGGGTGTAGGCAGACAAACTAATCAGTGCTTAAACCTGTGACAGGTGTGCACACCCAGGATATAACCTAATAACAGGACAGGACAGGCACATAGAAACAGGAAACAGGAAGAGGAACACTGTTAGAAAGACTGTAGTTATTAAAGATGAATGTAAAGTGGTCATTAGTGGCTGCTTGGTTGGGATGTGGAGGTTCAAATTAGAATATAACTTTGAACTATTTCGGGAAATAGTAGCTATTAAATTTGTGAGAAATGCATCACATGCAGTTAGAAAGAAAGATAACTCTCAGGAGATCAGCGGTTAAAGAATTATTATTAGAGCCAGAATTTACACACCCTGCTGACATTTCTACCTCTGTTTCTCCTAATGTTTGCATATAGTATTATGGTTTATAAATAGGTAAAAATTAAATAACAAAAAAAATCCAACCATGAACCATCATATCTGGATTATTTAACAGACTAAGATACATTTACAGCTTTTGTTTTGGGAAGATTGACACATCGAGGATCTTTATCTTTAAATAACAGGATTCTGCTTGCGGCGACCTGTAAAGGAGGTACAATGTATCTTCCCTAAGTGTGAGTGCTGAGAAACCATGAAAAAAAGGTGAACATGTGTAAAAACTGGCAGCTCAAAGAATTGGTATGAGAAAACAAGCCATCGTTGTGACAGAATCCAATTACTCAGTTTGATTACGGCTCCAGCACAGTAGGCCTGCCTGTAGCATGCGGGCCTGAGCTAGATTCATACGTGCTCCCTTGAGAAGCTCATAATAGCCATCAGAAAAAAACAAGCCAATAATGTTAAAGCCATAGCAATCATTATCTGCCTTAGAACTGCTACATGCCGAGAGAGTGAGGAAGAGCCACCTGTCAAGCTCAGCCATAAATCCGAATGCAGTTTGAGGAATAGTAGCGATGGCGTAGTGTTGGACCGGAGCCAGGAGTGCACTGAAAGCAACAAAAATCATTGACATCCTGAGTCAGGTGCCAAAACACATACATTATACATCCAGTCTTTCTCTGATGCCTGTCCGTCCTGCTTTTTTCCTTCCAAGCTCACCAGCACATGGAAAAGCGAAGAGTGTCAAGCACCCATAGGCTTTAAATACTTGTAAGGGCAAACTTGAAAAGGCATGCATCAGAGGACAGAATAGAAGGGAGGAGTTGTTGCTTTATGTCCGGGAAGAAAAAAAAAAAAGAAAGAGGCAGTGGTGGTGGGTGCATACACTAGGGGGCAGTATTGTAACATCGAGCGCCTAAGCTATTAACATTGACTAAGAGGTAGGAGGGCTATCTGTGGGGGTTAAATTAGCCACCTATCCATCAGGAAACATTAGGAGAAAAAGGAGGTAGCAACTTGCAGATGCGGAAAAAACAGGTTAAGCTGACATTGTAGGGACAATCAAGCGAATGTTTTTCCCTAAGTAACTTTCCAGGTTTATCCTCGACACTGAGCAGCGCTGACAGTGTGTTTTATTTATTACTGCATAATAAGCTGGCGGAGGTGTAAGCCTGTCTAGCAGACTCTCATTAAGCTATGGACCTTTATTTTTAGAAAAAGAAGCATGCAAAGCAGCTACAAAATGACAACATGCTTTAATACCAAAAAAAAATGACAGCTTGTAATAAATATGTTGCAATACATACAGCAGAAAGATACAGATTCAGTATGCACAAATAACACAAATCACCTTTCAACTTTAATTATTTTGATGCACGGGATAACTGAGATAGCCTCGGCGTAAATATAAGTATTCACACCTCGGACAAACTGTCGGGGCTGCTACTGCGTAACGTCATGCAGTTAATGCGCACAGATGAGAGAAAGCTTGGGCAATGGGTTGTAAAATCCCAAAAAGCATAAAACAAGATCCAAATGGATATTTTGGGAATGCAAGCTCACTAGGCACATCACAATACCTCCTCCGAGCCTCATTTCCTCCAGTAAAAGTCACACAAATCACGTAATATATCGCAACAGTAAACATGTGCTGCATATTAACACAGCAGCGCCAATTTACTGGACATCAGTAGCAAATTAACTTGCATATTATCACTATCATTTACTGGTGCCGGCTCTATAAATTGCCTCCTTTCATTTGCATGGCAGGACGATTCTTGTCAGGACATACAGAGTGTATGTGACAGCGGGAAGGTGTGGAGGAGCAATGTGTGTTGTCTGGCAGTCACACTTTGACTTTGTTCTGTTCCGGGGTCCCTGCTCAGTTCTTTTTACTTCAACCCACAAAAAAAAAAGACTAAATCCTCTCTCTAAAGCGTCGCATCCCTGCTAGCCATGTGGACACACACCTCTTTGAAGTAGCGTGTGCGCAGGCTGGACCGCTGGGCTTCTTCTCTTTGTTGTAGAAATGGTGGATGACCCTTTACCATGAGCCCTTCTTCATCCTTCATGTGTCCTCTACATGGGAATAAAAAAAGATAATGCTATTTAGAGGAAGACAAAGAATTGGATAATTAGGTTTTTTTATTAATTTAACTTAAATTAGACATATAATCTATACATCAAGGATGTGTTATTACACCTTTATTACTACATAATAGGAGAATAATTCTGTAAAGTCATTAATGATTACAAAAACAATTATTTAAATGTAATAGATTGCTTTGTTTTATGAATTGCTGAGAGCTAAACATTGACCTTTATTTATTTTATGAGTTTAAATTATTAGTAAAGATTGTACATCTTCAAAAACTAATGAAAGGGACTAATTTTTCTGTACATAACTGCCCACTTTAAATCTTTTTGCACATTTTGACCTAAATGCACATCGTTCCGCTGGTACTATATTTAACGCGTGACCTATTGACATTACATTACAGTATATTTATAACATTTTTTATTTATATTACATTTTTAGATTAAATGTAATATTTGTACAATTTATTTATATGAACAGGTTTTAATTTTAACACAATTTTTTTACTGTGCAAAACCGTGCATGAGAAACATGTAATATCTTTAATCTTTTCTAGATTCTGAAAAATCAAAAGTAAAAAAAGATTTTCAGTGTCAGTGTGTCTCCCATATTTTTAGGTCAAGATCAATTATGTTGCTCTAAATAACCCCTGAGCATGAATTAATAATCTAACCTTCACTAGGGCAGGAATAATGCCGGGGTGCTACGACTGGCTAAGATTCATGATAATGTCATTTTTTTCTTTATCTTAATTATTTGTGCATGCATGAATGACACTTTTTTTTCTGAAACAAATAATTGAATCCATGTGTTTGGATTGTTTTATGACTTTAAATTATTAATAAAATGATTTAAATTATTTATAAAATGATTTAATAATAACTCCATTTCTGTAAAAGTGCCCCTGATTTCATTGGGAAACGATGACAGAACATGACACGGGCTATTAACACGCATCTTTACATAAAGAACTAATTCAAATACACCTTAAATTTAAACATATGACAACAGATATTAATATTAAATATTAAATAAATGAGCTTCTTCTTTTCGCTAATTCAGGTTGTGCTTTTGCAACTTCGGCATTTAACAATATGGGTCTCATTTTAAAAAAACTAATCTACAATGAAGCACCATTTAGAGGTTGATTAAAGAAATAAGTCTGTTATTAATACCTTGTATATATTCCATGAGATAAAATGTTGCCAGGGAGAAAGAAAAAACAGAAATGGCATGCCTGTATAATCACAGTGCTGTTGAATACTTGATTCAGAATTACAGATGGAATTAAAGAGTGGATTAATGTTCCCCAATGGCAGCGCTGACAATAGATTCAACTAGAACATAAAAGCGTGGATTTATACTAATGCGCACATTCTAATATGTTATTTCCTCACAATAATGTCTCATACACAGACGTTTATAAAGGGTGTATCTTATAATGTACTGTAAGCCTATAGACACACAAATATTTAAAAAAATAATGTTTAACAGTAATTATAAACATTTCCATTTTAAATTTCTGGCATCTGGAAGACACCCATATCCAGAGCAACTTACATTTTAATTTTTATCCCCCTCAGAACCTGTGGGTTAACCCTTTATTCCCTTAACCCTTTATTCCCCTAACCTTTTTTTTACCTTGACCCTTTATTCCCCTAACCTTTTAGTACCTTAACCTTGCATTCCCTTAACACTTTAGACCCTTTACCTTTTATTCCCCTAACCCTTTATTCCCTTAACCCTTTATTCCCTTAACCCTTTATTCCCTTAACCCTTTGTTCCCTTAACCTTTTATTCCCTTAACCTTTTATTCCCTTAACCTTTTATTCCCTTAACCCTTTATTCCCTTAACCTTTTATTCCCTTAACCTTGTATTGCCCTTAATCCTACATTTTCTTAACCCAATTAATTTCTTAAATGAATGTAGGGTTAGGGGAATAAAATGGTTATGAGCCTTTTTCAGGGGCACAGCAGTGGCAGATTGGTGGTTCTAGAAATTAAATCCATGATCTTCCTATCAACAGTCTAACACCTTAAAGGAGCCATCAGATGCAATTTTTTCATAAGGAAAAGTCTATAATATACTTTGATTAAACATTCTCCTCGGTAGTGTAAAAAAACCTCTCTCTCATTACAGTAGCGAGTTTCAGTACTCTCTGTTTGAGAGCTCTGCTTAACCCATCCATCTGTTCTGTTGGGCATTTTCACTGATCCAAAACAATTTAGAATAATTTTGTCATTTTTCTTACCGACCGCATAAACAGTTTGTAACAATACAATCACCTTAATCTATTGTTTACTAAAAAAACAACAAACTGACCACACTATCTTCCACACCCAACCAGCCGGCACCCTCGCCTCACTATTCACCAGATACACCTGCACCTCATCAGTCCATCACAATCACTCACTCTATTCATACACAAGCCCTTCACGCACTTACTGTCCGCTCTCGTACTCTTGCAGACTTGCTACACCACTAGCTAATTGTTAGCATCTTGCTACTGACCTGCTCGCATGATTCTAAGGTTCCGGATCCTTCTAGCACCAAATCTCAACATTTCAATCAACCAGTCATAACTGTCTGATGTCACCAGTATGTGCCAACCAAACCTGCTTTTATTAATTTTTGATTCTTTACAATTTTTACTCAAAAACAAATTAAAAAACTTTAACTGAGTAAATGTTGAAAAATATTTTATGGGCTGAAACTGGAAATTCATTGATTCTTGAACAATTTACTGACGATGACGATTCCTGGATTACCATTAAATCACAACATAAAGGCACACTATATTTAATTTGATAAATAATACATGATAATGCAGGGACGACATTATCTCTAAAGTACAATTGAACGTAAAATGTTCTAAAACTGTGAACCTGTAGAACACACACTTTTTGTCTAATAACATCTAATAGTCACAAGCCATAATTTTAATAACCATAAATGAAAAAAAAAGTCTATAATTTATCTATTTTTGGTCACGGATGCAAAGAAAATGTTTACCCGTTAGCTAATCTATACATAATCTATACTTGTATGCATTTATTCAATACAGCATGTGATGTATTACATATGTCATTTTTTATTATTTATTTAATTAGTATTTTATGTTTTTAATTTAATAAATACATTTATGATATTACATTTTAATTTACAAGCAGGAAAAGATTTAAAAATGGATTGAGGCGGGTTTGGTCGACCCACACTGATGACATCAGATGGTAATGATTGCTTGATTGAAATGTTAATCCAGGACTACCACAGGATGTTAATCTAGGATCACATCGACCAAACAACTGTTGTTAAATGCAAAGAATTATACTGCTGAACATGGACACCCCATAACATGTGCAAATTTATTTAGAGCCTCTGGAAAAAAAAAAATGTTTCGAAACTTGGTAATATTAATCCCTTTGCATATAAAGCAAACCCTCATACAGAACATCCTACATCTGTCTCATTTTTACAACTGAGCAGTTAAGGGCCTTGCTCAAGGGCCCAGCAGTGGCTAAATAATGGATCCTGGAATTTAAAACCATCATTAAGCAATCAAACTGTGTTAAAAGAGAAAAAAAATCAAGGTGCTGCATTTGAGCCAAAAAAGAAAATATCTACAGAGTAAATTGGTGAGTGAACTACTTGTGTATCGCTCAGTAAATCCATTTGTATATTAGACGTTCCATTAGATTAAACAATACTAGTAATATAGATCATAGTGATTATAATATTATCTTATGGTGTCTTGTTCATCAGTAAATAACAAAAAAAATAAGTTGCTAAATCCCTGTGGTAGAATGATAAAGAACACACTACAGACATTTTGTTCAGGGCGATCATGCGTTATTATTATTTTACCACGACCCATCCTGTGTTATTTCTTACTTAATGAGCCCTGTATGACCTAGCGAACTTATCAGACATCCGCACAGACAGAGAGCAATACGGCTTAATGTAATTGTGGTGATGTTTGTCATAAACCCTGTTAGAAGAACTCTGTGGTTGGGCCAACGCTTGTTTTGTTAAAGCTAATTGTAAAAGATTGACAGACTTGTTTAATAGTCCTACATGGAGGAGGTTTGCTGACACACTTTAGATTAAAAAGCAAGTCAGTGATTGAAGTTTTTAATCCTGTCTAATACACTAGCAGATTCTTCCGTGCTTAATAGAAGGTCTAGGCTTTAAAATGCTTTAAGCAACAGGAGGTAGCGAACAAATGGAACGAGAAGATGCCTGATGATTTAACGGAAGACGGGATGCTATTATTGTTCGGCTCGATTATTTCTTTTTGTCACGTAATTAGATTGAATTATTCAGATCCAGCACTAATCTGCTTTGCTCATTTCCCGCATGAAATTAATAATATGGATACGTTGCCTTTTTTGGGTGTAATCCAGATAGATCTAGATGTTTCTAAGCGCCGTTGCTCGTAACAATTAATACCAGCCGAGTTAAACATGGTGGACAATCGAGATGTATAAAAAAAATGTTGCTTGTAATAGTGTATGCACAGTAATGGATGTTCTTGTAAAATCCGCCTAATAAGAAAGAACATTTTTGTTTTTTTTGTTTTTACATGTGCCTATACTAGCAAATGCATGACACTAATTATCAGGCATGAGGTGACAAAAAACATGTCAAGGTTGTTAGGAATACATAAAAAAATCCAACAGATATGTAATAGCCTGGAGAAATTTTGTAAGCTGCATCCCTTGCGAGTTGCCATGGCCTTCAGCGCGGTTGCCCTGGGGATGTGCTAATATATATATAAATTAATGAGGAAGTGAATATCATCCGTCGTCATACTCACTACAGATTAAGGTGCTATGTTTTAACCATTCATTTAAAACCACCCCTAGAGGCCTGCGTGTAGTGGGTTAAGGCACTGGCATTTACATGCGCAAGTTGTTGCACTGGTTCGATTCTGGCTTGGGTCTTTTCCGGTCCCACCTCTCTTTCTTCGTATCATTTCTCTATCCTATCAATAAAGGCAAAAAATGCCCCAAAAACTCGCTACTGGATGCATGATGATGCTGTAATCTGCAGGAACCGAGCAGACAGACGCAACCCCTTCTATTAGATCTCTCAAATGCTAAATTTAAATCTAAAATTTTTCCCACATGACACGATTCGTTGGCATGCCGGTTCGAGAGAGACAGCGCACACTCTGTGCTAACACTTAACACACAGACAGGAGTTACTTTTAGATGCTGCAACTTTCCATGTACCTTTCATTAAATCCCTTACTAATTGTTTCTATCTCTTAGACAGCTTTGATGTTCTACACCCGCCTTCCTTACAAAGGAGGCTGGCTGTGGGAGCCGAGGAGGAGGCAGATGTCTCTTCCTCTTTCAAGTGCTCCAGTTCAATAAGCCTTTGCTGCACAAGCTGTTGTGGAGCACCTTTGAAATCAGAACGGATACACAATAGTCTTGACTGCTAATGACTTCTTGTAAAGTTCCAAAGCCGCTCTGATTACACATGCTAACAAGCGTGGATGAGGACAACGATGCACATGCACGAACGCTCGTGCACACACACACACACATGCACACGCACCCACAAAAGCGCCAAGGCAGTGGCCATAAAAGCAACATGAGGACGCTAGTAAACAATTAATATGGTAATGCTGTGAGTTAATTCCAAGCAATAAAGCAGGTGCAGGGCTGTGTTTCCCAAAAACAAGCTTTATGCATGTTCATGCTTTGCTGAAGAGTGTTGCAGTTGTGTGTGTAACCAACTCTTCAGTTTACCAACGCTGCCATAGAGGGAGTTGATATCTTTAAGTGCTAGTCTCAAGTTACTGACCCAAAGAGTGGCTCCACCAAATAAGCTTTGCACACAGCAAATATATAGTGGGAACAGAAAAGAAAAAAAAAAACACTTTTCAACAGTCTTATTATACTAGATGACCTGCTAGCCATCCAGTTCAATATCCCACCTTGGCACATCCAATCCGTGTGATTCCTCATGTTCAGTCACTGGACCATATAATGTGGAGAGTGTGATTCAAGGGAGTGAAAATGAGATTACTGAACTCTTCTTCACTGATCCAGTCTGTGTGACTATTTTTTTAAACCTTAAATCTTCTTTTTACACATGAACACCTTAATTCTTCCTGTGCACTGTTTTCAGTATAAGGTCTTGCCGGGACATGATGAATTGATTGAAATGTACATTTTTTTTAAATGAAAACTATAAAACTCTAATTCATATTTACAGCCTTTTTATTTACATGAATGACACTATTAGTGAATAGTCATGGGATTATTACTACACCTCAAGCAGTTTAAAACTATTACAGATACGTGTGCAATTCAAACTATTTTCTTTATTCATCTATTCATTCTTTTTTTCTTTACTACACATACGGTGTCCCATGAATATTTTCCAGACCCACCAGGCTATGATTCCCTCACACTCGCCACAAAGACTTGCGTACAAACACACGCAATTCATCATATCCAATCCATCTATCGACATGTTTTTGGGAGATGGGAGGTAACCAAGGATTCTGAAGTCACCCGAAGCAGATACAGAGCCCGTGAGAACAGTACAGGCTGTAAAATAATCTCAGGATGGTTTTTATATATTTAAAAAATGAAAAAAATATATAGGGGAACAAATGCTATGGATTCTGTCACACAGCACAACACATACTACAAGCCAGGCACTTTTACCTGCACTTTCTAGGTTGTGGAAAAAAGGTTCTCCAGCTTTCTTTTTTGCTTATCAGGACACAGTTTTTTGCCTAGCTTGGACCCATTTTTGCCTAGCTTACCTGTTTTGCTTATTGACCGATTCGTGCATGTTTCTGACCAGTTTTGCACATTAGCATATTTTGGGATACTTAACTATATTGTAGCCAGATGTTAAGACTGAAGCAGACGATAAGCAGAAAAATAATTGCTTTAGATGTATAGTTCAGACGTGTGGCACCTGAGGCTGAGATTAGATTCTACCTGATAAGATGATCTTCATTTTCTTCCACACCCCCAAATCTTACTTTACTTTACTTCCTAACAGCAAGTCAAGTCAAAGTCAAGTCAGGGTTTTGTCATTTAACAGTATACAATGGAATAAGACAAGATTTCTCTAGGACCATGGTGCTACATAAAACAACAAAGAACAACAAGGAGCTACATATGACAAAGGTGCAACACAGAGCTAACGACTAGAGAATAAGCAAGAGCAAACAAACAAGATCAAACACAAGAAGTGGTAGAACAATATCTGGTAGCTAACTGGTGTTGGAATCCTGATGGGAAGATTATGGGTTTTCCCAGAGAGACCAATCTGCCACTGCTGGAACCCTGAGCAAGACCCCTGAACCTAAACTCAGTAAGTTGCTCTGGATAAGTACGTCTGCCAAATGCCGTAATTGTAATTGTCTGAAAAATAAATTTGTATATAAAGTTACACTGAAAATTCTGTATGCGTTTTTTCATATTTGTTATCTTAAAATCCTGTCACACACAACAATCCTTGCACACACTGGGTCTAAAGCGAATTAATCCAATGCAAAAAAAATAGAAAACAATACAAAATCGAGTCTTCAAGCATTGAGAATGATTTTGTTGTCCTGTCTCTTCTTAAAAAAACAAACAAAAAAAAGGAAATATTGGCTCTATCCAATCCTTAGACTGCACAGAGAGGAAGGTGAGTTCCATCTTCTTATCAAATAGCTGCAGGATTATCCCGAGAGATTTAGTTTATTTCAGGATGTCAGTACCTCAGTTTGATACTTTGCTAGCGATACTAGAGTCACATATTAAAAAGAAGACCAGTATTTTTCGTGAACTAATTGATCCACTTAGGGGGAAAAGGTTTAGATAGTTCTTGGGGCCCACACACTTTGAGGGCCCCCAGATATCTGTTTTATTAAATGTTATATTACTAGCAGTAATGTAATAGTATGTTTGGTGCTGAATGAGTGTGGTAAAGGGCCCAACCGTATATTTATTCATAGAGCCCAAAATTGCTAGAGGCGACCCTGACTGGCAGGATGTCTTAGGTACTGACACAAACACACTAAACTGTGGCATCAGAAAGGTGTGCACCAGGCATAGAAACCAACATAAAATCGTCTACAGCAAGGCCATTCTAGATTTTGGCTTTTGATTGTATGGTGGCTCTGAATTGATTAAAAAAAAAACACCACCACGAACAAACGTCTCAGAACTACAGAACATGGTTAACACAAAGTAAGGTTGTATTTTTATTTTAATGTGTAAAATTTCTTTAATATTGTTATATTTTAAAATAATAATGTTATATTTTAAAAGTTATTCTAAAAATTTAGAATATACATTTATATTTAAATTTACATTACCATAACCATTGCATTACCACTTTCCTGTTCTTCATGTACAGATGTGCATAGAGCTATTATTAAAAAGTAGAAAAAAAAAGTTTTTATGTAAGTTGCATATTTTTTTTTACTAAGAATTTGAACAACTTGAACAACAGTTGATCTGTAGCACCTTCAAAAATTAAGACCAGAAATCTAGAACAAGCATGTTTTGCATAGCAACACATAAAACTTTCACTCAATCGATCTGTACAGTAGGTTTCCTTCTGATTTAGCATATTTGTACCATGCTAACCTCTACTATATATTTAAATCAATATTTAATGAATAAAATAAACATGACAAACTGACGAGAAAAACCTTATAGCATCCAGGTAGATCAAAAAATTTACCCACAATGCACTTACTCGCTTTACATTTTTTTTGATATACAACTACCCCCTCTGCAACTCATAAATGTGGGTATTTTTTAAACTGCATATTATGTTTACTATGAAAAATTCTTTAGGCTTCTGATCACATAAGTTGCACAAAGCTCGAGTGTGTGTGTGTGTGTGTGTGTGTGTGTGTGCATAGAAGAAGTAAAGGTTATAAGCGAGGTCAATCTAATGATATGTTACAAAAAGCACAACAAATGTCATGCAGGAAGTGGGCTTTGCTCAATATGTTAAAAACTGCAATTGTCATTACATTTTTATTACATTTGGATCTTTTTAAAATTGCATAATGGTAGTCGTTCGCTTGGTTGAATTTATAGAGCATTCGTGTGCCCCTTTTATATGTCACTATAATAATAATAAAATAATATTCAATTCATTGTGTAAGGTATGTGTACAGAGCCAATGAAATGCATTTTTCGCATATCCCATCTTGGTAGGTTGGGGTCAGAGTGCAGGGTCAGCTATGATACAGTGCCCCTGGAGGAGGGGGGGTTAAGGGGTCTTGCTCAAGGACCCAACAGTGGTTGACTTGCCGGAGGCGGGGCTTGAGCCCAGGTGTTTCTGGTCTTCAGATTAAGCACCTCAGCACCTTAACCATTTGAGCCACCCTGCCCCCGTAAGGGTGTCTACCGAATGCTGTAAATATATTCACCATCCCTCCTCTGTACATGTCCAAACCACATCCATCTGGTTTTCCTGACTTTCTTCTCAAAACATCGAAGATGATGAACTTGTTTCTAATCCTGTTCAACCTCATCACTTCCAAAGAACTTGCAGTGTTTGCTTGTGCTAAAACATTATTACTATCATCTTTTATTTTCTTTTAAATATCTGGCAAATTAGCAAACACTGCCTAAAAAAGCTAGCTACACAAAGTTTGAGATTTGATAATAATGCATACTTGATGCATTGTTATTCTGCTAAAATGATTGAAGATATACAGTATACTGTATATCCAACAGTTTTCGGACATCTTCGTACCCATAGATGTGTTTCCTGACAAATTTGAAAGCATACAGTCGTCTGAAATGTCCTTGTAGGTTGTAGCATTACATTATTGTATAATTGGAACTAAGACACCGGAACACTGTTCCAGCATGACAATGACTCTGTGCATAAAGCCTCTAAGCCCCATACAGACATAATGTGCTATGGTTGGAGTGGAAGAACTCGAAGATTCAACATATTAAACTATAAAGAAAATACAACTGCGGGTAAAAACGAACCTTCACACAGACATGCTTCAACAGCTAGTGAAAAGACTTTTGTGGAGAAATTGTGGAGATAATTATAAGAGTAGTAGTGAGACTTAATCTGGAGAATGATACTTAAAAAAACATAGAACGATATAGTCAGGTGTTTCAGGACTTTTGTTCATATAGTGTAGTAATTCAGAAAACCAAATGAAACCCTACAAAATAATATAATAAAAGAAAATTTGCATTTAGGATAAACTTATAAAACAAAATTTTTGCCACTTTACCCCCTCCTACCTGCTCGGTTGATTACTGTTTCCCTGCGTTACTTTTTCCAGCAAGAGGTCTCTTACTCCATTTTTTCCTTTTAATTCTATTTTTGAGTCCTCCAGTTATTAAACGTTGGCTTGTATGCACACTGTTAATTTTTCTGTTCTTATAAAATACAGCATTCTTCTGTAATTGTACATTAATTATATATTTTCATGTTTCGATATTATATGAGTATTATTTAAGTGTTAGATAACTGCAGTTCTGACAGGTTATACTACTGTGTCAAAGCATCCAGCTGTGTAGAGTCTGTAACCATGCGATACTGTTATAATACAATAACACACACAGCGTCATTAACTGTAACGTAAAACGCAGGTGCTAAAAGCATTCATTATAAATGGCAAACACATCATGCGGCTCGATTTTAACTGTTAATTTTTTTTTTTCAGATGTTTTGTCAAAGAATAATTAATAATAATAAGTCCAAACTAAACGTACAGTAGGTCTTGAAATTATTGTTAGGTAATTATGCTAAGCTAATTAAAGCCTTTTTTATTCCTTCTGTTAATTTGTTAAAGCTATATTTTTGGAAATTTTTGACTCTATTGATAGGACTGATCAGAGATGAAGGGGGGGGGGGGGGTGTTTCAGGGTGGAATCAAGCCCAGGTCGCAACAGCATCTATAATGATATTTTAGAATTAAAAGGCTTGTTATATATACAATTAAGTTTTTTTTTTAAATATCTGGCTAATCATTAATCATTACTGAAAATATTACCATTTAGGATAAACTTATAAAAACAAATTAACAGAAGGAATAAAAAAGGCTAGCTTAGCATAATTACCTAACAATAATTTCAAGACCTACTGTATGTTTAGTTTGGACTTATTATTATTAATTATTCTTTGACAAACATCTGAAAAAAAAAATTAACAGTTAAAATCGAGCCGCATGATGTGTTTGCCATTTATAATGAATGCTTTTAGCACCTGCGTTTTACGTTACAGTTAATGACGCTGTGTGTGTTATTGTATTATAACAATATCGCATGGTTACAGACTCTACATAGCTGGATGCTTTGACACAGTATAACCTGTCAGAACTGCGGTTATCTAACACTTAAATAATACTCATATAATATCGAAACATGAAAATATATAATTAATGTACAATTACAGAAGAATGCTGTATTTTATAAGAACAGAAAAATTAACAGTGCCTACAAGCCAACGTTTAATAACTGGAGGACTCAAAAATAGAATTAAAAGGAAAAATGGAGTAAGAGACCTCTTGCTGGAAAAAGTGACGCAGGGAAACAGTAATCAACCGAGCAGGTAGGAGGGGGTAAAGTGGCACCTTGGACTGTCTGCCTTGAAAATAGTCTAATGCAGCAGGCTGCCTCTAATATGGCAAAAAGCAGTTGCTTTCCAGTCCAGAGCTTCAAGGACTTTCCTAAATTGGGTAGGTGGTGGTACATGTGTGTATGTGTGTGTAAAGGATAGAGAGAGAGAGAGAGAGTTACCTGCTGTACTCAGCACTTAAGTGGTTTCAAAATTCCAGTCATAAGCTGATAACAGAGCTGAGTGAACACGTTTGTCACAAGGTCAAAAGTCCCCACTGCTGGAATTGGAAGAAGTGCACAAGAAGATCAGGTAAAAAAAGGAAGCCAACATCAACCACCTCCATCAAAGCTTGCTCTCATCAGACCGACTATCGTTTGAGTGGCATCCTGTAATTCTTCTATTGAGAAACTCCTGAATCTGGATTGGAGGCCTACTGTGAACTTGTCAAATCTGGTGGAAAGACCTTCGCCTACACAGCAGGAGGGAAAGTCCTCCCCATCTTTTCCTTTGCAATTCTTATTCCCGGTGGATATCTTTGAGGTAAAAAAAGTCAAACAATAAATTGTACTTGTCTTATGAGAAAGACTGCGGAGACATTTTCACCGTGGAAAAGTTTCTGTCATCAATCCCACATGCAAGCAGTAAACCACAGGAGAAATTTATTTATTTTTTTCCATGCTAACATTTTTGTTTCAAAGATGACGCGAATATGAAGGAAATCACAAGCTTTTTCAATCTCAATTACACAACTTTGAGCGAAAGTAATGATTGATGTTAGGTGCAAACAGATTGCTTCTATAGATGTCAAGCTCACTGTAGCTGAGGTGAAAAATGTGAGTCATTTAATGTTGGAGTGAGGTTTCAGTAAATCACAGCCTCAGGCTTTATGTCGCAACTTTTACCAGCTCTTGCAACTAGACAGGTGCAGTCAAATCCAGAATTAGTGGCACTGTTAAATATAGGAAAGATGGATATATGAAATAAATAGCAGACCTATGATTAATAGTTGTTGAAGCCTCCCATGGAGAGAGGAAAAGCACTGAGGACCGGATACACATACATCACGAGGCCCAGCACAAAGCACACTGACCACAAAACAACATTCACAGTGTGTCTAAAATTAATGTTTAAAAATGTAGAGCATTTTCCGAACTGTGCCTGGAGCCGTGTTCGAAACACAGTCTGTGGGTAGCACAAATTACTGTTGGAAATGTGAAAAAGCATTGAAAAGGATCAACTGCAGAGTTACATTAAAAACGATAGGAAAAATATAGAATTCCTAGAATAGAGGAAATTCTGTTGTTCTGGAATAATCATGTCCTTATTTATGACCTGTGTTATATACAGATGTGAAAGGCATTAACAATAATTCCGGTTGCTGTAACATTTGAAAATTTAGCATAGGATTGTTTGATTAGGAAAATTGATGTGTGTGTTTATAATAATTTTTTGGCTTATATCTAGGATTGCTAAAAACATTGCAACGACTAAATGTAAAGGTTGGGATGTTTATGTTTCATGTTCATGTTTTGATTTGATGCTTTGTTTTTTATCTTTATGTTAGATTTCCAGGTTCGTCATGTGTTCATTGTTTCCCATACATGTTAAGGCGTTGGACTACTAATAGGAAGATCAGGGTTCGATTCCCAGCACCACCAAGTTACCACTACTGGGCCCCTGAGCCCCAACTGCTCGGAATGTAAATGTAATTGGCTCTGGATAAGCGGCATCTGCCAAATGCTGTAAATGAAACTAAAAATAATACATAGTTATTACATTATGTCCTAACCTCTTTCTTGTAATGCACAAGAACAGAGTGGTGGAAGGATCTTGGTCTATGTCTTCCCATCGTGTGGGCATGCCTTCTGCAATTCAACACACACGTTTTAACACAGGCCCAAATCCAAAGATGAAGATAGCCATCACACAAAACAGATTTTCCTTCCTAAACCATTTGTCTTGTTGAAAGAGTCATCAAAAGTCATCTCAACCGCCTAGAAGAGGCAACCATGTTTTAGGCCAACATATCAATCACAATCACATCAATCTTCACAAAAACCCTTCTGGACACGCTTACACCACATTCATTGCGTGACATTCAAGTGATTAATTTTAGCCAGTCAGGAAAAATGTCAAGCAACTTGCTAACATATGTGTGGGGGTAAAGCAGTGTGTGTTTTGTTTTTAAGTACCAGTTTTATCTTGATTTTTTTTGGTGGAGTGGGTGCGGTGGATGGATAAGTGAAATTGCAAAACAGCCCAAAGCATTCATAATTAATCATGATTTTCTGCAGTGTCTTTGGATGCTTTAACTCCTCCGACTAATTATTTTTGGATGCTGTGTTTAGTGAGATGTTTCTGAAAAAGCGCTTCTTGCTTGATTGTTTTGTTCTAAAGATTTGTCTCCTAATAGTTGACTATACCCATGTGTCCTTATCACTGCAAATGTTTTCACAGGTGCTTAAAGGTGGTTTATTGCTTAATGATTTCTTATACACATCACCTGATGTGCACAGGTTAACAGCCGAATGCATCTTTTTATGTTAAAACTTTTGTTTTCCCAAAGGTAATGAATAAAAAAAAAAGATTTAGGTGTCATCATCATATTCACACTAGAGGAGGACAAGCCAATTGATAAGAGAAGCAATTTAGAGATAATAGAATGTTTTCCAGAATTTGGTTTCAATATTCCAGAGTGCTGCTAATTATTTTAATTAGTAAAAACAAATGAATAATTTTATCACTGTGTGATTTAAAATTATTCAGTAAACTTAGAGTGAGAGCAGTTTTTTTCTTTGTGATATTGTCATGGACACGCCAGGCTCACCCACGTTTCACTGTTCACATTCCCCTGAATTCTAAGCACGCATACCTGACTTCAATTTCCCAATCACACTCACCCACCCTATTCTACCAGCTCACTTACTCTGGTCCCTTGTCGGGTCTAAGCCAATGAAAGAAGGACTCACTCCCATGTTGCTTCATCCCTGAGTTTCTAAGGTCTCACAAAGCTTCCTTGGACTTCGAGACTCCATACACTCTAAAGAGTTCCAGACTCTAAAACTCCCCGGAGTATTCCAGTGGCATTCCCATGACTCCAGGGTTCCACGCTTTCTGGGTAATCCTGTATTCTCGAAGTTCTTCACTCGTACTAAAGACTTTAAGTTCTCTCAAATTCCACACCTTGAGTTCTGTTATAAATAAATAAGCTGGTCTGTTTGGTTCTAACACCTGTGTCCTGAGACTATTTCACATTATAGGTATAACCCTACACAAATTTTTTAATGGTTAAATACAGAGCCAGTCCAAGGCATAAGCGAACTAAGCATCTTAGTTCTTAGGGGCCCAACAGGGGGCCCCCATGGGTACATGAAATGACATCTTTTTTTTTTTTCTTTTTCTATATATATATATATATATATATATATATATATATATATATATATATATATATATATATATATATATATATATATATGGTATATATATATATATATATATATATATATATATATATACTATATATATATATATATATATATATGGGTAATATATATATATATATATATATATATATATATATATGGTAAATATGGGTATATATATATATATATACTGGGTATAATATATATATATATATATATTTCCCCATAGAAATATAAGTAATTATTCAAACTTTATCATGCTGCTTTAACATAACAGTAAAGTAAATTTTTAAACCTGGCCAGAAGTGCTGCAGATGTTTTTTTACAGTTTCAGATGATCAGTAAACTCGGCTACAGCTACACCTTTAAAAGCTTTATTGAAACAATTAACCAAAGGTTGCACTTAATTTTTATTAATACACTCAAGTAATAATTTATGTGGTAGCGCAGTGCTGGGCTGCTAACAGCATTGTGCTGCTAATTGGAAGATCAGGGTTCAATTCCCTGCACCACCAAGCTGCCACTACTGGGCCCCTGAACAAGTCTTTCAACCCCAATTGTATAAAAAAGATAAAATGGCCTGCACAAAAAAAAAAAAAATACAAGACCAATGGAAAAGCTGCAACTAAAAGAACAATAAAAAAAAAAAAAAAAAAGCCCCCACAAAGTGCCACTACTGGGCCCCTGAACAAGTCTTTCAACCCCCAATTGCTCAGTTGTATAAAAGAGATAAATGTAAATCACTCTGGATGAGGGCGTCTGCCGAATGCTGTAAATGTGGATGTAAATAAATACACATGATCTGCAATGTATTTCGGCGGAGGAAAAAGCATAGTCCCATTAAAATCAGTAAAGTGCATAATCAGAAATTAGCCATGCAAAATTTGGACTGTTGCAGTGTTAGAGCTTTTAGGAACCACTAATGGATGATGTACTGCATAAAAGATGTTATTTTCGGCCAATAAATAACTGAATAAAAAAACCTAGTAAATAAAATAAATAAAGCAATGAAATAAAAAAGCCCACATAGCCGCCCCCCCCGCCCAAATCTAATTATTCTCTGTCATTATCTTTGCAGAGATTGTGTGCAAAAGTCAGGCCATTTTCTCTTTGGCATTTGATATTTGCATAGGGGGTAAAAAAAAAACAATTAGAACTATGGGGATTGGTTATATTAGCCCCATCCCTTGGAAATGAATTCATTACCTGCCAGCTGCTTAATTGATTCCGTGTGACTGCATTCTTCTGGAGGTTGATGTGGTCATGATGTAAATACACAGATCCACCAAAGCAGCAATAAAAAGTGCAGAACAAAACATGCATCCATGTACACTATCATTCGCTCCGTCAACTGCACTCGAGCAAAAGACTGTAAAACGATGTCCTGGAGAACTACTACATTAATGTCTTACATCTGTGCCAGGTTGCTCTGATGTCCGCTTAACACAAAGCTTTTGATCACAGAATCACTCCACAGCCGCATGTTCCACAAAAGAAAGTCTCTTGGTATTGGTGGCATGAGGCTACCAGCAAATACCAAAATAATGTGTCATGGCCCTGCAGACATACCCTTGTCCTTTTCATTCTCTTTGTGCTAAAGAAACAATACAGACAAAAGGCGAACGATTATGCACTACATCATGATGGGACAACAGTGTTCATGGAGAGAGATAGACAAAACTGCCCGGGGAAATTAAGTCTCTACTAGGGGGATGTGCTGGTTTGTAAGGGGTATTGAATGATGCGTTTGTGTGTGTGTGTGTGTGTGTGTGTGTGTGTGTTTGTACCCAATGTTTTAAAATTCTAGAATGTTCTGGGTTTCACACTCCACTTTAAGAGCAACAAAACCAAATGCATCACAAATCTGTTGTCGTGGATTACAAAGATACATACAGAGATCTGTGAACACATTCAATATTTGCAGCTTGCCCTACATTGTCATGGTGAAAAAAAACATTAATCAAACACAACTACAACAACAAAAAATCATAAAAGCTCCACACATACATTAGTAATTCTCTTTAATGATTGTGTAACTTGACTAAATTGAAACCCATTTTCACCCGCATTCCTGGATAACATGAATGACTACATGACCAATTATATCATTAGCACCAGATGTTCCTGCAGCTGTATTCATACTGACAGCAGCACAGAGGGGTTAAATTAACGACATTAATTGAACAATAAAGCTCCCGATGAGCCTCCAAATGGCTGTGGATTAAATCAAAGTCAAGCTCAGGAAAAAATGATTTCCCCCAAATGGATGGCAGTCATTTATCAATACACAATGAATGGCTAAGAAAATATTCACTTGCTTTTGTGTGCGACTCTTGTATCCAAAGTCCCTGCAGGAAATTAAATCTTCTTGTTCACTTAGTGACAAGCAATAGATAAATTCATTACAAATGAATCAAGTGGTGAAATATTGGAAGCAAAATGAATGGCTATTTCTGCAATATTACTATTAGTACTACAACTAATGCTTATATAAATTATTTCGCAAACCCAATATATAGTTTTATTTTTTTATCAGTATAGGAACCTGGAACCTGATCCTACAGGACTTCGGGCAGAAGGCAGAGGATAACCTTAAAATGGTGCCAACCAATCGGAAGATGCAATCCTTTTTATTATTTTTTATTTATACACTACGGACAATTTAGATGTCAACATGTCTTCAAACTTGGGGAGTCGGGAAAGTGGTAGCGCCGTGGTTATGGTGTTGGACTGCTATTCGGAAGATCGAGGTTTGATTCCCAACACCACTGCTGGGCCTCTGGGCAAGGCCCTTAACCGCCAGTTGCTCAGTTGTATAAAAGCGCTAAATGAAAGCTCTGAATAAGGTTGTCTGCCAAATGCTGTAAATGTAAATGAGAGAAAGCCCTTGAAGAACATGCAAACAGAACAGACATATAAATCAAAGCCCCAATGCTAAGATGTAAGCCAAAATGTTCCAACCACCAATCCATCTTCCTCTACAACCTAATAATGCCAAATGATTTAAGAAACTGCAATCACAGTACAAGCCAGCGTTTCAATCTTTAATATAAGTCCAAAAATATCACCGGGGAGAATATTAATCCTCATTATTCATTGTCTTAAGGGAGTTTTGTTCAAACTTTTATGCTGTTCTCATGTCGTACAAAGTTAGCAAATTACAGGGGTTAATTGAAAAGACCGTACTGCATCAGTCACCCAGTCTTTCCAAGTTCAGCAAACTGACTAACACTAAGCTTTTGCGTTTACATCTTTCTCTTTGCATCAATTAGCAAAAACAATCCCTGCTGTAATAGATACTCATCCTCATGCACTTAGGGAAATGAGGTTCTTAAAAATCTTTACTTGCTATACACTGGGTCATCTTATTAACCTGAACACATGGTGGACATGCTTTAGATTTCAGATATTGGTTTCAAATCTTCAATATTCCTGACTAAATAAAATATGTGCACAATTTCGAAATAGATAGATATTATATGCAGTATAAATCTATAAAAAGTGCATCCATCCCTACAATGTGGTTGATAAAATTCTAGATTTTAGAGAAGATGGTTTCTATTAAAATGCAAGCTGCATGTGTGAGATTACTGCCAGATGCCACAGGGAGCAAATGATGTTAACTGTTTTATCCGTATCAGTTATAGGAGATATGGCACACATTACAGTAACAGGTGCAATTGTGATACAATATTCAGACACTAATACTGTGGGCCAGCCTTCTCAGCTCCTGTTGCTGTTGTCTGCGTTGTTTTATCTGCCTTGTGATGTTTGATTATGTATAGATTACTCTTCCATGCAATAAACCTTCGAGTGCTAATATTATTTATCCTTATTAATATATTTGCTGGAGAATGTCAGAACTGTCTGTAAATTCATTTTTTATCCGCTACAATAATATAGTTTTAATATTAGTCTCAACTACATACAGTATATATGATAAAATGTATTAAAATATTGGTTACAAATTACAAAGTACTTTTTTAACAAAGTATTTTCTAAGAAATGAGAATTTTGTTAATGCTTCGATAAGGTTAGCATGTTTGCCTAGCACCTCTAAGGTTAGAGGTTTACTTCCTGCCCTTACCATGTTCTCTGTGTGTTTTGGGAGCTTCCTCTGGGTACAGAGTTTTACTTCCCCAGGCAGACCACCTATATTGCAGGGTTAATGGCAACTTTAGATGGATTGGAGTTTGTGTGTCCAGTCTGTCCTCAGTCTATTGCAGGGGTGGGCAATCTTGGTCCTGGAGGCACGGTGTCCTGCAGAGTTTAACTCCAACTTGCCTCAACACACCTACCTGTATGTTTCAAGTATATCTAGAAAGATCTTGATTAGTTGGTTTGGATGTGTTTGATTAGGGTGGAAGCTAAACTCTGCACTGCACCGACCCTCCAGGACTGAGATTGGTCTATTGGGATCGGGTCCAGATTCCTGAACCCTGTGAAGGATACAGAAAATCAATAAAATTATAACCCAACTAATAAGGATCTATGCACAATGTAAGTATATCTACTTACATTTTTATTAAATACTCAACAACTTACTATAAATTTAATTCTGTAGATTTAACCTTTTGCTAGAAGGGTTAACCTTTGACATACAAACAGACCTGCTTGGTTTTTTCCAGTCTGAGGAAACTCTGCATATGTTTCTAGGTAAACCCTTCACATACACCATAGTTCCAAAGCAGACATCCTCATCCAGAGCGACTTTATTTTTAAACAACAGAGCAATTGCAGGTTAAGGACATTCTGGGACCCAGCAGTGGGACCCAGCAGTGGCAACTTAGTGGTGCTGGGAATCAAACACGATCTTCCAATTAGCAGTCCAATACCTTAACAACTAGGCTACCACTTCCCATGACTCTGGGAACCCACTCACATTGCGTTAAAAGTTGTTTAAATAATTGTGGGAAATAATTATCAGCATCATCCAAATCCATCTGATCAACTAGGGTAAAAGTTACTTTTGTGCATGAACTGTATCTTGCTATTAATTAATTTCGAATTGTACATTTTATTGTAGACTGCAGGTGCTCATCTATGTTTCCAAATAGAGCCTGAAAGTGTAAGTTATTTTACTTATTCTGAAGAACTACAGCAATCAACATTATCTATTGGAGAAATAAATGATCAATTTTCAGAACTTGTTCAAATCTTTTGAAGATCACTTCCTTTATTTATTGACTTCGATCTGATATTAACAACATTGTTAAATTTCCTGGCACATAAAAGCGATATTACTTCTGCAACATTTCGTTTCTTCAGATTCCTAACCAGGCAAAGAGAGCCCTGTTTGATAACAGCAATTCTAGAAAGGTCACAGGCATCAAGAAAATAGCATGAATGAGCCAGGGGGGTTTTAAAGCTGTATTAATGAGAGTCTCTTGCTGGCACATCCTCTTTTAGGTCAGGCCGTCACATAAAATGATAAAGATTTATCAAAAGGAGGGGAGATGGTCAAAGCTTTCTCTTATCACATGCCATCCTTTTACAGAAGCAACCACCGTAACTACAGTGAACGGAGGCTGGTACATCACCTTTATAGACCAGAGGAAGAACGAAAGAACTCCAAAAAGTCTGTAAATATTTTATGCAATATATTTTGCAGTCTTTGAGATTTTTTAAGGGGTGTTGTAACCACATTTCGCTCGACTTTGAAGATACTCTAAGAAGGTAGCGCACATAAAAAAGGAAATAACTTCTGATATGAAATGGTTTCATGGGATCTGGTTTTTGCAATTCTGATTTGAAGAAAGCAAATAAAAGTCTTCTTAGAGACAAAAAACATGCTCTTTCAAAAATGTTGATCATTGCCCAATGAGGTTCTACTTTTTTACATTTTTATTTTAGTTTCTGCACTGTTTATCTTCAACAACAACAACCCTGTAATCCTGCTATGCTACAGGAAAAATATATCAACCGTGCTCAATAAATGACACAGCGGTGATATCCTTTATTAGAGAGGGTTTATAGCCACATCTATATTACGAATGGATTTCTCAAACCACTGGGGACGTGCAGCATAATCTGAACTGGTGCTGGAAACCTGCTACGCTGTCATGTAGACACAGCAGATATTAGACTAATCATAAACTCTTCATAGAGATGGCACAAGCAGTTGGTATAGCTTTTGTCATGGCACAAATATTTGCCTAGGAACAAAACAAATAAAAAACAAAAAAACAAAATACAGAAATATGCAAACCTTTTTTTTGCATATGTCTACATGAATACTTTTTATAGCACAGAGAAAGGGGACTTGATTGAAAATGGTTAATATTATTTTACCTTCTTGTGCTTTGTTATGCTTCAAGAAATATATAATTTTATTCATTCACTCTATACCCGCTTATTCCCTAATTTGGGGTCACAGGAATCTGCTGGAGTCTATCCCAGCCGTATTTAAAGGTGAAAGGCACAACCTGTACAACCTGGACAGGTCACCAGTCCATCACAGGGCCACACACACACACACACACTTAAACTCAATCCTATGGGCAATTCAAAATCACCAATTAATCTAATATACATGTTTTTGGACTGTTGGAGGAAACCGGAGAACCCGGAGGAAACCCATGTAAGCATGAGGAGAACATGCAAACTCTGTGTTTACCACTAAGCCAACGTTATGCCTTTTGATATTTTTTTCTTTTTTTTATTGAAAAACATTAAACTAATTTCTGTTTAATTGCTAATTATTCCCATTTATGGCATTTGACAGATGGCCTTATCCAAAGCAACTTACATGTATCTCTTTTTACACAACTGGGCAATTAGGGGTTGAGGGCCTTGCTCAGGGGCCCAGCAGTGGCAACTTGTTGGTGCTGGGAATTGAACCCTGATGTTCCAATTCACAGTCCAACCACTGTGCTTCCACCTCCCCTCTAAGGTTATAAAGGTAAAATCATAATAAAGTCTAACGCTGTACCTCTAATTAACATGGCCACTGGCTTTTTTTGCTTTTTGGCCTATCTGTCATCTTTGGTACTTAATTATGCATTCATCCACACTAAGTGATCTTTATTTTGTGTGAAGTACGCACACTATGGGCCACGGATAAGGCCATAAATCCATTGTTGACATGGCAACCATTAAACGTGAATTGCCTGAGTTTTGGAGTGAGGCTGTCACAGTATGATAAAACGTGTGAACGCAGTTTCACACAGCAATTCAAGCAGCAACTGTTGTGTCTACAAGCTTTCCTCTCTCAGAGGGAAAACAGAAGCTCATGCTGGAAAACACAAAATGAATGAGGCTCTGTGACAAGTGAGGTTCTGCTGCAATTTTTGCCTACCTAGTTCAAAAGCTGAGCCAGACATTGGAACAGGTGATGTAGAAATAATACGGCTTTCTTTTTCGTCTGTCTTTCAATTTCAAAATCAGTCATTGTATCTGATGCAAAATCAGACCAGTGAATAAGTGTGCAGGGAATAAAAGCATTCAAAATCTTAGATAATAATTGCACTGTCTTGAGATAATTGTACTCAAGTGTAATGGATAAATTGTGGTTAACGTCCAGCCAGAAGCTTTATTATCTAGACAATATTCAACAATTTGACACAGTAGAGACCAGGAAACACCTACGGAATTGCTAATCATACAAGAGCAGCAGCTCACAAACATAAACCTTACTGGACTTGTATTGTTATAGGGAGCCAATCCATGACTGGAAGAAGTCAAATACCAGTGCTGTTATAGTGATTTGCTATGAATATGTTTTACTAATACAAGAAAAATAGAAAAATTAACAGTAAACGTGTGTCTGTGTCAAAATTGACATTTTAATCATTGTCCAATCACACAAGGTCTTAATTAAAGTCCTGCCCCCACCATGCAAGATGGGAGAAACCATTAACTATGTTCTCTATGTAACTGTTAAACTAATTAGCTGTGATTCTAATGATTTTGGATCCTTCAAACCAAATCATTTGAACCAAATTTAAACCTAATTCAGGCACAGATTGGGCAGGCAGCTATTTAAAGGGTTTTCATCAATTACAATATTCTTTCAGTGTTCGAAGTCATTTGCTCCTTAAAAAAAGTTCTTGAGGACCTTTTTAGCAGCGGAGAGGTGAAACTGACTCTCGTAGCCACTAAACAGGCAGCCAGAGCAGCAGGGCGTTCCATAGCGGCTCTTGCGGCTACAGAGAGGCATTTGTGGCACAGCCTCTTGGAGCTGCAGGACAGGGATAGGGCCATACTGCTAGACTCCCTCTTCCACCTCCACAGCCACTTTGGTGATGTTGCAGAAGCCATCTAGAGATGTTCGTGGAGGCTAGCAATCATAATCCAAAAACAAAAAAATTTGAATGAACGCTAAACTTGTTACCACCATAACTTGAGTAAAGGGTAAAATTATATATTTAAGTTTACATACTATCGTAGACTGTAGTTAAATTTTCAAGTTTATATAACTTTTTGTTTATATAATGTACTTAAGCTATTGAGGTTCACTTAACTTGGAGTTCTTCAAATGTAAATTGGTGCAATTAAAAACTACCACCCTCTTCATCATGGTAACAGACAGGATGTAAAGCTCCGCCTTTTGTAATAATCCACTAATCAGTTCTCTTGTATGTCCAGTGACATTACAGAAAGACCAGTGTAAATTAATTTAATGACTCCTAATTTTGAGTTCATGACACTTGAAATCTAAGGTTATTAATTTTAAAGAATAATAATGATACTTACTTATACTTTACTTTACTGCAAATGTTTAGTCCAGGTAACTTGATCATTTAAATCAAAACGAGATTAGGGTTTACATTGTATTAGAGTTTATCTATACAATCCTAAAAAAAATCATTTTACGCTGTGATATCTGATTGCTACACTGCATCTACTGAGCAATTAACATTCAACTCAAGCTTTCTTACAAAATAGCAACTCAAGCTGAGCTAAGTTTGGAACTGAACGCAGCTGTTCAAATTTCCTGATTAAGCTAGTGGCCCCTAATCCACAATGCTTTGCATATTTTGGTGTTTTCCTGCATATTGAACCTGCCTCATGAAGGACTCAGTAATTAGCAGATGAGTTGAATCAGGTGTGTTAGATTAGGATTGCACAGAAATCAAAAACTGGCTGGCTGACATCAACACACAACACGAACATACATACATACATACATACATACATACATATATACACACATTCTATAATGATTGCTAGATATAAAGATAACGCTAAAAAAGGTTCAGGTTGCCATACCCAGGTGGTTTTGTGAACATGTGCCTTTGTGAAGCACTTCAGCACTTCACTATGCAGGTTAATCATGAAGCAGCCCACAATGGCTTAAGCTCACAGCCTCTGCAATCTGGGTCTTGCAGCTGAATCTTGTAAGATATCTTGAAGACCCCGGAGCACTCGATGAGCCGTCTGCACACCACTGAAACAGATATTTGCACTGTTTTCAGTCAGCATGCAGACTATAAAATCCATGTTTGTCTTTGAAATGGGTTTTTGTCGGAGAACACGCAGCTGGGTTGGTCAATCAGATCTCGAAAAATGTTCAGACGTTTCCAGCAGGATTCGTTCTAAACACAGACACTGCCTGTTGGGAAATACATCCGGATTAAAAGGCCTGAAAGATTGAAAAAAGTAATTTAAAAAATAATGGGCTTTTTAATGACTAAACCTAAGGGACACACAGATGTGCTTTTTTGTTAATTTTTACTTGTATAATGTAAAAATCCAACTGCTTAATTACTCAAGTATACACAGCACAAGTGTTTATAACAAAGTAATTATAGGAGACAATCTATGCATTTTGTGGCAGCGGTTCACAACAGCATTTTTACATTTTATTAGAATAATATAAACCAATATATGTTTGTATTAAATCATACTTTAGGTGGACAACTTGCTGAGTCAGAAATATTTTTATGTGTCACTAATGAATGTTCCCCGATAAAAAAGCAGGTTTTACTTTCATTTATTAGATCTTTCAGACTTGCTAAATAGAAGCACTGGGTTAGCTGGTGCTGGTTGTTAATGCTAGATGCATCATTGTAGGTAAGTAAGTAAGTATTCATAGTTTAGTATACTTTTCCAGCATCTTCTCAATATTATCAGTATCCCAGAAGCATTGTTTTGAGGTGGAAATGTGTTTGAGGTGGAGTAGCAAGGTGTAAAATTTGCAATAGCTAATGTGCAGCCAGGTATGTGTTTGAATGAAAGAAAAAACCCACTGAATAAAGCAAAAAATATGAAAATATATAAAACTGTAAGAACAAAAGAAAAAAAAGGAAAAACAAGATCAGAACTGCGGCGGCTGGAATCCTTAAGGTTATTTGATTTATATATATATATTTTACTTTTTTAAATAATCTTTAGTCTTCTGTATTTTTATATATATTTTTGCAAAACATATTATTATCATCATTGAAATAGTACTAATAGAACTAAACTCAATACATAGTAAAATAATACCATTATTATATTAATTTTAAGTTATAGTAATATTATTACACTGTTATTACATAGTAATACAGCATTATTTTTAATTTATTAAAAATATTTTATATTCACATAATTATAAAATGTGTGGCTTAATTGTTCTTTCTTACGTTTTTTTTAGTAGTGCTCATTTTTTTTTTCTTTTTTTTCTTTTAATGAAACTAAAATGTAAAGTCTAAATGAAAAGTAGTTCTGTTGTAAACTATTTCGTTTACAGCAACGGCAGACATAACAAGGGCTGTTTTTTAATAACCGGGGGCACAAAGCCACAACTTTCTCTCGTCGTCGCCGTCCGCCAACTTATGAATGATTTCTAATTTTTATTTGCAGAGACTAGTAAAAAATTAGATAGTTATATATAATCAAAATATATTTTTAATATCAACCAAAATGTTTTCTTAGAATATAAAATTAATATTAGACCATAAAGTAAAGTAACTTTTTTATAGAGTTTTGAAAAGAATTTTATTTTTATTGACCCAGAAAATAGCTTTAAAATAAGATACTGTTTCTGTCTGTACTGACAAGCTAGAAACTTAATGTGAACAAGTTACAAATTAATGAATGCGTGTTAAAGCTGTTTATTCTAGATATTACCTAGCTAGTCAGGGGTTTTTATTTTGTTTTACATTTTTTAAATTACATCAGTAAATAGAAAAAAATTAAACATTTTATTCGGTCGGTCCGCTGATTTGTGTTCTGGTCTGTTTTTCTCTTCATTGTTTTCATTTTGCATTTTGTCTGCACCAGATAAGGACAAGCACTTCACAAATATGGCTTGGCTATTATCATTTTTTTTAAACATTAGTTTATTCATTCATTTATTAAATTAACCTTTTATTAAATTATTATTTTTTAATTATTATTTTATATAAAAAAATCCATAATGCCACCTGTGGCTGCCAATTTTGGACAAATCATTTCGACAGATAATTGTGTAATACATATCTTCATAAAAACCGGCATGTATCGCACAATAAAAAACCCCACCCAGAGTAAAAAACACCCCACAGAGCCCCTTGTTGGTCAGGGGTCTCTAAGTGGTAGCTTATAGCTCTGATAACAGATCTGATTGAATTGAAACTACAAGCCAGACAAAAAAAAATTAAATGGAGCATTTTTTTCGCTCATGTTTGTTTTTTCCTGTGAGTGCACAAATTCTCACCCATGCACTAAAGCGGGCAATGTTGGTATTGTTATTGACCTTCAAGATAAAAAAAAAAAAAACATTGTTAAGGAACATCTCTCCTGACATTCTCTGTTGATTCTACTTCTCTAACACCCCTCCCCTCCCAGTCCGCCACCCCCTCCCCAGGAAGAATCAATAGAATTCTGGCCAGACGGTATCAAGTGCACTGCTTTAAACCCACAGGAAACGCAGCAGAACAGCTGTTGGTAAATATCATTACAATATTGCATGCTTTATTGCTGGTTTAATGGTGACACATTTGATGGCTGTGCTCAGAGGATATTAACATTTAGAACAATCAATATAACTTCTGGTTGCGGATTTCATGAGCGCATTTCCTTGTGAGAGTGGGATGTGTGAAAGGCTGGAGAAAAAAACTGAAAAGACTGTGATGGATACCACAAGGATGAACATTTGGCAAGCCTGAGCAGAAGCCACAATGGAGTGGGGAGGATTAAGTACCTCATGTTCATGTGGAAGATCCCATCAAGTTTAATATATATATATATATATATATATATATATATATATATATATATATATATATATATATATCAGTATCAGGACACATGGCCTACACATTCATATGTCTATTTCAACATTCTTTACTAGAGAAGGTCCTAATAACTAAACTCTGGTGTGATGTTTGGGTCTATTGGTTATGGTTTCATCAATTGTTTAAAAAAGAAACCAGACTCATTGCCCTTGGCTCATTTTTTATGCAGAACATAGAAGATAATACATGACATTTTTCTTAAAACATATATATTTTAATGTGATCTAACAGTAAAAACTGTAAATATTAACTATAAATAATGACAGAGTTTGAGGAATAGAAAAAGACACACTTGTTGGATGTACTGGTAAGGTGTTTGTAATTGTTTCCGTCATTGTGTAGACTGTCTGGGCTGTGATAGGGTTAAAATCTATAATTATCCATAATGCATCATTAATAGCAACCACTTTATCATCAAATCAGTGACCGAGGGGAAAATTTTTAATATGTGTAATTAATCTTTTTGCGGCTCCTAACAGGATGCAGTAAAATACTACTACAACTACTTCTTCTGATAATAATAATAATATTAACAATAATAATAAGAAGAAAAACAATAATAATACTCTCTTGAAAATTTGCCTACATTTTTTCTAAATATCTGTTTTACTCTATAATAAAATTTTAGCTCCAAACCAATGTATTCAGCTATTATAGCGCTAAATCATTTTAAAAGCATGTTAAAATGCATGTTGAAATGTAAAAAAAAAAATAGACTAATACGAATGCATGCACGAATAAATAAATAAATATTAGGGTGTGCTTTGAGATGCAAAATTCAATAAATGCAAAATTCTTTGAATCTACATTGCTAATACAAACCTCATGCATTGTACACTGAGTAGAAACAAGTCTTCGAGACACAAACCTGATGGCTGAACCCCCTGATCAAAGCGCGTCAAGCTTTCCGTCACAGAGCCACAAAGAGGACAGATGCACGCGAGCATGCATATTCTGGAGCACATTTTCAGGTAGAACCAGGCTTTCAATACAATAGGCTGATTTGCCTATTCCTAGAATTGAGGAGAGCTGCAATTAGTTTGAGCCAATTGGACTTTCAATGATGAGCAATGCTTTAAAAGTAAAATAAGTAACACATTTTTTAATCAGGACTGAGACCCACATAATGAATTGCTGAGAAGCAAGAAAAGGTGCAATCAATAAAATATATTTATATAAATTTTATCCATAGAGTGGTGTTACATATTGTAGATCAGGATCTTTGACCCAGACACTTTACCATAATTGTTAAAATAAAATAGAAGTTGTAAAGTTTGAAAAATGGGTGAAAACTGCAGAATATAATAAATTAATCCTCTGTTCTGCCAAAACAGTTTGATAGAGGAACTATTTGGATTAATGGCACTAGTTACACTAAGACCCAGGGCCTTTCCATCTCTTATAATAGACTCTATCAATTCATGTGTCAGCAATTGTAGGCGGTAAAATTGCTTTGAGTAAGTGTTGTGTATCCATACCTCACAACAATGTTCTTTCAAATGATCATTAATCGTGACTGACTGCAGTTATTAGATGAAGATTTTTATAATACGTTATTGGAAATGTTTCTATTGTAAACATCCCTGTTTAAACTTTGTTAAACATGTGTCCCACTTAAGAACAGCAACATTTGGACCGGACAGAATAAGTCTAATAATCTGAACAACTCTGTTTGCGTTTACTGTAATTTAGAACCAAAGGAAGGCAACATCTAAAGAGTCTGTCTACAGAGACTTTTTCTCAGATCTCCTACAGTATCTGCCAAAAGCAATCCACAAGAAGATAACTGAAAGTAGAAAAAAAAACGATAACACATTTCTAAGATTCTACTCAGGCTTTCCTCCCATGAGTTTTAGGCATGATTCACCACTCATCAGCAGCCGTCCAGTGGAAGGAACAAAAGTACACCATCCAAACCCACACTGTTAAAATTTGCTTTGTGATAACGTATTATCAAGTGAAGATGGTCGCAGGGGATAAAGCGAACAGGTGTGGTGTTGTCACCAAATTAATGATAAAAAAAGAATGCGACCAACACACTTCCAGTTCCATTCTCTTTTGCATGCTGTCACCAACCCTGAGGAAGTCAGCATGGAGTAATTTACAATCAGCTCAGCCATGTTCTTTTTGTACCTACAGAAACTCATCAAACCCTAAGATTGTTAAAATAGGAGCAAAACAACAATTTCACCAGATTTCTGTTTTAGGCTGAAATGAGTTGAGTGATTCACTGTTTTAGTGTGTAACCTATCTGTTTCAAAACTTAATGTGTTGTGTGATTCTGTGATTCTTGTCTGCTCACGATGAATGTGAACCGTTCACCTTTGACTATTCTGTTTGGTGATGCCTTGGTTCTGGATCTGAATTTGCATGATTTTATGCAGTTTATGAAAGAAAGTTTAGGAATGTGGTTGGCAGAAACTACTTTCTGTTGTACAGTATATCCGGTATGTTTGTGTAAACTGTGGTACAACAACTGTGGGGAAGTGGTAGTGCATTGGTTAAGGTGTTGGACTGCTAATTGGAAGATCGGGGTTCGATTTCCAGCCCCAACAAGCGGACACTGTTGAACCCCTGAGCAAGCCCATATAAAAGAGATAAATGTAAGTCGCTCTGGATAAGGACGTCTGCCAAATACTGTAAATGCAAACTGCATATATGCACATAATGCATAGTTAAACTTAATTATATGATGTAGCATAACAGCAGTAAGTAGTATCAGGCTGCTTCAGTAAAAACAAATGAAATCAATAAAAATCATGTTAGATCCTGTTTCATTTTGATGTGGTACTGAAAACAGTAGAATGTTATCATTACTGGCATGTGCAGAATTACCCTGCAAATACTGTTTCCCCCTTGCATGGGGCAACAATCTCACATCTGGGCTATGGGATAACTTAAATAGACAACAAGTTTACTGAATCAATCAATCAATTAATCAAGCAAACAAACACTCAAGCAAGCAAGTTCTAAGTGTACCTACATTTTGCCATAACAGTAAAATAGCAAAACTGCAGAAATATGGCAGCTCATTGACCAAATATTACCATATCTATTGTTAAAAAAAAGATATTGGCAGCTTTTTGTTTTGGGGAGGTTTCTGAAGGCTAAGTCCAACCTAAAAATGTGTTTGTACAATACGCTTATTAAGCTCATTTATATCTAAAAAAGTTATTATTAAAAAATTGGAAAGAATGAAATGTGTTGATTTACAGCATGCACCACGTTTATCCTAGAAATGACTAAAAAAAATGAGTAAAGAGTGATAACGATAGCACTAATCAAAATTGATGATTTGTAATGCTTTGCAATATAACATGCTAAAAGTAGCAGCATGTTCCAAAAAATGTGCCAAAAAAACATTTTTTTTTCAAGTTTTATGCTGTTTGCTTCAAAGTTTCACCTGTTTTTGCATCAGGTAAAAGAAAAAAAAATCAAGATTAATCTGATCTGTAATGTTTTCAGTCTAGTTTTGGCCACTCGACCTTTCTGTATTAGACTGATAGAACTAAAACCCGAACATGGTCGAATAATTCTTATGAGCTATAATGAGAAAACAGGTGTCTGTCTAGTCATTGTGCAGCACTGGTTAACAAGGTCAGGATCCATTTTACCCCCTGTTTTCATACAACCACTTTGAATTAGTCCTCCAAGGTTAATTAGCTTCTATACTTTAGTGCTTTTATCCATTCTGCTTGACCTCCAATGTCTGCAGGGCTTCAGAAAATATAAGCTGCAGTTAATACATTCTTAAACACATACAACATCAACATTTAACTATGAAGAAATGCAGATTTTGTACGAAATAAATACTTTACTCTTAATATTTTATTTTATTCTTGTTATTCGTTAAAATAAAGTTTTAAACTAGATTTTCAGATAAACAGAGATTGTAGTTGCACAAAAATACAAAATTGTGCCATAGCTGTTAAGTTATTTAGCCATTAAAATGTTAGTTCAAGGACCATAAATTAATTGGTGAATAATCGTGAATTCCTCTATTATATAAATATGTAATTCTTTTCTTTCTTTATTTGATCAATTAACAGTTTTAGAATGTTGAGCAGGTAAATATCTACTGTGTCACTTTAGCAGTATGTCATTTGATGTCCAATGTAGTGTCTAATAGTTGCACAGTAGCTCTAACACAGAAAACTTCAGTTAAGTCTTCTAAAACACAGGCCCTCATAGCACTCCAGATAACAGAGATGGATCAAATTCATATTTCTTTTGAATTACTTGTTACAAACTAAGTTTATGTTTTTTAAAATAGATTTTTACTTCTAACAGATCAACACACTTCAAAATTTTCTTTTTAATTACAACTGAATTTGTATTCTAAATTCTAATGACACAGTAGAGAAAAGACCCAAAATCTACTCAACAATTTTCATATGAGAATTTTGTAAAATGCTGTAATCAAAAAAAAAAAACACCCAGAATACAGTTTTATTGAATGAAATAGTAACTAGGTAAGTTAACTTGTGTAGCCAGACCTTTAGACTGACAACAGAAGGTCTGGGAAACATTGGTCGCCTTGAATGACTAAGACCCTGGAGCGACTTACTTTTATCTCATTTATACAACTGAGCAATTAGGGGCTAGGGGCCTTGCTTAGGGGCCCAGTGATGGCAACTTGATGGTACTCATTTTTCCTATTAGCAGTTCAACACCTCAATTACTCTCCACCACTACCTCTAACAATGATGTTTCGTTTTGTGCCGCATTATGTTTAGAGGCCTCACTATCTAACTACCCCACTATCTAAGCTAAACTCTTGAATGTCTTTTGAAGAGTCTATACCGTGAAACTCATCTACTTTTAAGAATCCAACATTTGATTGATTAATACTTATTGCTATTGATATAAACTTAACAGCTTACTTCCTTGATGCCGACAGCTTTGGATTATTTCCAGACGGACGGTTAAACAACATGAATTAAACGTCTCCCAGTTCAAGGTAGTTTCAAGGTAAGTGTGCAATATGCATCAGACGTGCAGCTAGCCAGCTAGTCTGAGACTGACACTACTATGTAAGTAACTGGTAAATGGTGGTGTTTCTGTAGTGTTTGATAAAAGCTAGAGTGCTGAGGGTTCAGCGCGTCAAGGTGACTTCATAAAAGGCATACAAGCTAAAGTAACACAACCGTTTGGTCTGAGATCAACGCTGACACTGGTAAAACCATTCAAGTAAAAGCTTTGAGTAGAAAAAGAGCTGACAAGCTGGCTTGTAAAGCATATTATACTGTAAACTGGTAAGTATAATGTTTATGTCTAATGTTGTGGAACAATTGGACTTGTCCCCTGAGGAAATGTCCATAGCAAGAGATACAATAGGCACAGAAATCGTACACACTTTAACACTTTGGGGCAAATCACCAGGACTGTTAGCACAAATAGGGTGACAATTTTGGTTAGCTCAAATGTCATTGTTAGAGCTTGGTAAAGAACACACTGTGCCAGGTGCAATTAGTACCTAGGGTAGGTCTTTGAATTAGAGGCCCAGCATACAAACATATGATTTCCCAGAATTCTTTTAGGCACTTGTCTATGCTGGTAGATTATTCCCACAGAGTTGGGTGTCAAAAACTAGGGCAACGGATAGATAAAGCTTCTCTAAATCTCTCCCCGTTTCATTTCTGTTCTATCCTATCAATAAATGCAAAATGCCTGAAAATATAACAAATATATTACTGACAATAAACAAACAGATAAATTAGGAAGCCAACCTAATGGTCCAGTCGCAGATACACGGATACATAGGTCACCTTCTAAAAATAGCTTTTAGCATGTTTGCAAATACTGTAAACATAAATGTGATAAACAGCAAATATATAATTAGAAAACACAAAGAAATAAACTAAAGAAATTAAACATTTTTACCGAAATAAAGCCTACAAATATTTTTTGGATCATTAGTTGTCTTTTTTTCTACATATAATAACTACTGATGGGCAAACATACTATTTTCTGGTTGTACAAAGAAAAAATTAATTATATCCCCAGAGAAAGAAATTGAAATACCCATTGATGCAGATGGATTTTTATGTAGGTGCAAAATCACAATAAAAGTATTCAGGAAATCTTATATAAACATGTCCTTACTGCCAAATGACAAATGCCTGTGGGCCTTGATACCTAAAGGAAAAAAAACCCTGTGGTGCCAGAAAACCAGCAAACTGTTGACACAAAATTAACGATTTTCTCAAATGTTACTTTGGTTTTAAATTTAAGTCTGATATTTCTGTTTTTATATGTCTATCTAGTCTCACCATGTTTATCGGAACAATTGTTGGTATTTTTCTACTTATTTAAAATATTACCTGATGACGTTCTAGTAATCATCTAATCTATCTGAAGTGATTAAGTGTAGAAGTATGTGGTTTTAATTTTAAGATTTTTTGTCAACTTTTTAGTTTATTGTTAGAAAAAAATACTTTTAAAATTATGTAAATTATGTAAATTCTAAAAACAGAATTAGCTTTAGCAGAATTAGCTATTATTATTGCTCTATTTTTTAAAATAGGATTTTTTTAGCACAAGCACAGTACTGTGACTTTTTGATGTTAGAATAATTCAATCAGGGATATATCAGGGAATAATTTCAGAGATATTAAAAAAAAAAGTAAATATATAAAGAAATATTTTTTGGAAGTTGTAGTCTCTCATTTTCAGTGCAGGAAAGAGAGAAATTTCTCATTGAATTCTATTTACCTTATATCACATAGCTTCTTCTTCACAGATCTTCTTCCCCTGAGACTTAACCACGCAGAAATAATGTAATCACAGGTTCCTGCAAGAGTCTCTTTCACATCTCTCTGTATTCACAATTCAGAAGAAATATTGGCCACTGGCAGCATCACATCATTAAACTTGTGCCATCTTTGGTGTCACAATGTCATCTTCTTTTCAGCTTCACGTGAGGCAATTACCTCGAAAATCTATACCCATTACTTTTAAAATTTGGAGACGCTTATTATATGTATGTCAACAGTTGATTACTGTTCTAAAAACCTAGGTGGATTATACAAAGACTAGAGCAGTGGTGCCACTGTGTAACGCCCTCTGAACCATTGTTAGCACTAACTAAACCATACAGCATTGCTTAGTTGCCACTGAAAGGAGAGGGAAAGATAAAATAAAGATATCTTCTTTTACAGCATTGGGCAGACTCCCTTATCCAGAGCGACTTACATTTATCTCTTTTATACAACTGAGCAATTGGGGGTTAAGGGCCTTGCTCAGGGGCTCACGGTGTCGGCTTGGTGGAGCTGGGCATTGAACCCTGGGCTTTCTGATATCAATCCAACACCTTAACCACTAAGCCACCACTTCCCCAGGAAAATTGTTAGTGTAAATAATTGCACATTGCATTTGATATAATATTATTCTTTGCCGAGAAGCTAGAAGGTCTCCAACAATGTTTTTCTAAAGATTATTATTATTATTATTATTATTATTATTATTATATTCCAATGTTTTGGGGGTTTGGGGGCCCAAAACCTTTTAAAATTGCACACATGTTAAAATAGGCCATCAGGTTGGGTGGGGTGTTGGTGACAGGGTGCAGGGAGCAGGGCAGTAGCACAACTTCAAATAAACATTTTTTTAAGGCTTCTATAGCACACACCTTTTAAACTACAGTTTTTGAGGGTTTGTGAAAACCACATGCTGTGGAATTTGTACTACACCTTCTAGGATTATCGACCGAACGCCACCAAATTGGATCATCATTTTAAGACATTGGAGATGCTTAATAATTTCTGTTTTAATGTCTAATTTTAACTTTCCCAGATTCTTTGATGTATGATGCTGTTTGCATAGATGTGACCATTAGGAGTATAGCGCCACCAACTGGCAGTGTGTCATTTTTTAAAAGGCTTTAAATCAATTCGACTGCTTATTTTTAGATGAATGAATTACTTTAAACTTCATCAGAATCATTTGCCAGAACATGGCAAATGTGAATTTATGAAGGGATCCTTGATAGCTTAAATACTGTTGCCCTGGCAACCTTTAACATTTGTCTCTGGTGATTTTGAGGCATTTATTTTACTTAGAATGTCATAAAACTTGGCAAAAGCTAATGAATGGGCATGGAGGAGGCGCTCTATAGCGCCACCTTTGAACAAAAGTAGGTGGTTAGTTTTAGCTACAGTCATCAAACCTGGTACAACTTTCTAATTTACAGTTATTAGCTATGACCAACAGGATGTATACTATTTAGTTTGAAGGTGGATTGTTTAAACAATCAGATTCTGGAATTTGATATACTCATCCTAGTTTTTGAACCTTGCTACAAAACCTGTACAAGATGATCTCAAGACACTGATGATGCAAATTGCAAAGGTGATTTTTTTTCTTACTCCTTTAATAATCTTCACACTTCTGGAAATGCTTCCAACTACATTATGGTGTGTGGCTGTGGGAATTTTGCTTATTCAACCATCAAATGATTAATAAGTTCAAGCAATAATGTTGGTTGAGAAGGTCTGGGGTGCAGTCTATGTTTCCAGTTCATCCTAAATGTGTTTAGTGGGGTTGAATTCAGGACTGTGCAAAACCTTTAGGTTCTTCTATTTAAATTCAATGTAATTTATTTTGATTTGTGTAGCGCTTTGAACAATAGACATTCTCTTAAAGCAGCTTTACACCGATAATGCAGAAAAAGGAAAATTAATTTAATTAAAATTAATGTAATTACATTACATTTAAATTTATGGCATTTGGCAGACATCCTTATCCAGAGCGACTTACAATTATCTCTTTATACAACTGAGCAATTAGGGGTAAAGGACCTTGCTTAGGGGCCCAGCAGTGGCAATTTGGTACTGATACTGGGAATTTGGTAGTTCCCTGATCGTCAAGGTATCGGTCCAACACCATAACCACTGAGCCACCACTTCTCGATGCAATGTAAACTGTAGCCTCTTTTACTTCAACCAAATTACCAAATTACTTAATGGAGCTCAGGGGGGCATTTTAGTGTCACCGAAGTGAACCTACAGCTTTATGGAGATAATGCAATAACTATATGCTTTCAACTTTTGACAACAGTTTGAAAAAGGAATGTAGTGTATGTCCAGTGGTTAGTGCAGTGTACTATGTTGGAAGACTCTGGTGGAATCTGGGAAATGATTCAGTCACTTACATTTGCAGCATTTGGCAGACGCTCTTATCCAGAGCGACTTACATCTATCTCATTTATACAAGTGAGCAATTGGGGGTTAAGGGCCTTGCTCAGGGGCCCAGTGGTGGTGGCGCTGGGAATCGAACCCACAATCTTCGGATTGGTAAACCAACACCTTAACCATGAGCAATCACTTCACTGTTACTCATAATTTTGCAATAATTTTTGATGAGCTTTAAAAGTGAAACACAAAGAAAATCGCCTGTATTAATGTTTAGTACATTTATGAGTATTGCATGTATGGGTGTTTGATACAAGCAGTAATTTTCATGTTTTTATTGCACTGAGAACAATGGTTTCAGGTTCGATTGCTACTATATGGCTTCCCTGCAAAGATTATTGAGCTTCACCTGCCACGTCACGGCCACATTTCTACATATTCTGTGTGAATAGAAATGCATACACCTGAATGTGTAAATAAACACACACACACACAGACCTGCATGACATTACTGACATCTACACCGTTTTAATGAGATATCTTTCATTGTCTGTGAAATACTTCCCTAAAGCACACTGAGATCGGAGGTGTTAAATAAACATTAATTTCTCAATTTCACATCTTTTCATATATTTAGAAATTCAATTGCACACCAGAAGTTAACCAGAGATAGTTTATTGTGACTCTTGGAAATATTCTCAATTTCATTCTTCAATTTTCTTAGTTTTACTGTAGCATATTTAAAAAAAAAACCCTATTATAATCTTAACAAAATTAGACCCTCGTGTTTTTAATTGGCAAAAATAAAAACAGGTCCTATTAAAGTGACTCGTGTTTTACTGTTACAAAACTAAAATAATTAGTGATAGGAGTGTTTTAAATAGCTTATTTGTGAGTTAAAGAAGGTCAGATGTTTGTGTGTGAAGCCCAGCATCAGAAAGCATGTAAAAGAAGCACTGGTTTAAAGCTTTAGGAGCGCATACGGCATAGAAGATAAGTTTCATCAAAGAGAATAAGAAGCTTTTGCACAGAGACAAATAAATGATTCAACAGCTATTAAAATTCACTAACCATATTATAGACTGATACTTCAAAACAATAAATTTTGAATTAGCTTTTTTTTAACCTGGATGTAATATGAAAGGATAAAGCGGGATAGGATGTGCTGTTACAGTTGAATAATCGCTGCCAGAATGAAGCAAAGAACGATTTCCACGAAAATTCTATGACATTTCAATAACAGAGTGGCTGGTGTTATTTTTTACGTGTTATTTATTTGTCCATCTCAGCAATTCCCTAACAGTTATGATTTTTAGATGTATTCATGTATTAATTCATAATGTATTAATGAATATCATGTAAAATGTAAATGCCTTTTTTGTCACATATACTTTTTTTTACAGCACAGTGAAATTCTTTTTTCCCATCAGTAAGTTGGGGTCAGAGCATAGGGTCAGCTATGATACAGCGCCCCTGGAGCAGGAAGGGTTAGGGGTCTTGCTTAAGAAGCCAACAGTGGTGGGGCTTAAACCCAGGTGTTACCGGTCTTCAGATCACCAGCTGGCGGTGGTGAGGCTTAAACCCAGGTCTCCAGATCAGCAACTCAGCACCATAACCACTACTGCCCCTGTCCTGCTTTTTAAATGTATTCATTCACATTTTAATCATTTGGCAAATGCCCTTGTCCAGAGCGACTTCCATTATTTTTTTTTATATATTATTTTTTAATACAACCGAGCAATTGGGGGTTAAGAGCCTTGCTCAGGGGCCCACAGTGGTGGCTTGGTGGTGCTGGGAACCCCGGTCTCTCTGGTATCAGCCCAACACCTTAACCACTAAACCATCACTAATTACATTAATGTTATTGCACGTCTGCAAAACAAGTTCATGTAATGTAATGTTATAGCAGCTATAAACAACTGGGGAAGAGGTAACACAATGGTTGAGTTGTTGGACTGCTAATTGGAAGATCAGGGGTTCGAATCCCAGCACCACCAAGCTGCCGCTGGGTCTCTTAGCAAGGCCTCCAACCCTCAATTTCATAGTAGCATAAAAGAGATAAATGAAAGGCACTCTGGATAAACTGCAACAGTGTCTTTAGAGAAAGTTAAATAGCTAGACAAAAATGCGAGGAAAACAAGCTTATCATGAAAGCATAAAGTGTGAAAAAATTCTTATAGTGGAAACATTAAAACAAAAATATATACAAATTTTGGATTAGATATTTTTCCTCGCTTGGATGAAATTAGTGGACTGGATGTAACTGTTGTAAACCTTTTATATCTCCAGGGTGTACCAAGGATTTGTTATATATGTATGTATTAGGCACACTTGCTCAATAGTTATTGAACAGAAGGTCAGAATTGAAGCCTCAGGACTGCCAAGCTGCCACATTTGGGCCCTTTGAATAAACCCATTAACTCTTTTTGATATAGGAATGTTGCAGATTAAGAAATGAATGTGCTGAAATGTTTACATGACAAATACTTTCTTTTCCTTCTTTTTTGTTGTTTTTACATAATTCAACTCAGTACAAAAGTATAATTAGCTTCGTTGGCATTTTGGTGCATTGGGTAACATTGAGCTTTATAGTTTCAGGGATTTGGTTCCATTTGGAGATTGGGTTACTGTCGATGTGGAATTTTACACTGTGGAAAAAAACCCAGAATGCCCAAAAAACAGCAAACTGTGAATTAACATAACAACAACAAACAGCTACCCTAACTGCAACAATAAAAAACAACAACAGCCTTGACAACAATGAAATACCTCTGCTAAAATTATGTTAATTCAGAGCTGCAAAATAGCAAACTTGCTTTTTGAAGAAAGTTTCTACAAGTTTTCTCTCCAGTTGCTCTGCTTTTGAAATCTTATCTGAAGCATTATGTCCAAACTCAGTAATCGACTGCAATTACAGTGAAAGTGAATGATACTCAGACTGCAAACTTGTTTCTATTTATTTTCATTTATCCTACAAACAGTTACTCTAAAAAAAAACATTGTTCTGTCAAATTCACACACATTTGTTTTTATCCAGGAAAATAATTGAATTAGGCAGGAATTTAAAATCACACCTTCTCTATGTGTTTCCTGATAACAATATTGTGTTACACTAACAAAAATAACAAATATCTGGCCAAATTACATGAATAAAACAACCATGCATGGTGGCTTAGTGGTTTGCAGAGTTGCCTCACAGCAAAAAGGTTGATCCCATCAGGGGTCTTAGCTTGTGTGTTTACTCCTGGTACTCCAGTTAGCTCCCACAGTCCAAAATCATGTATGTTAGGTCGATTGGTAATTGTAAGTTGCCCATAGGAGTGAGTGTGTGTATGATTGTTTGTCTGTATGTGGCCCTGCTATAGACAGGCAGCCAGTCCGGTGTGACCCCTGCCTTTCTCCCAGTGACAGTTGGGATAGGCTCCAGCAGATCCCTGTGACCCTGATTAGGAATAAGCAGGTATAGACAATGCATAGATGGATGGATAGATAGATGGATGAAAATAACCATATCATGCTTAAATATATTTGCACATGTTTTTTTAACTATTTCTATAACAAATCAATATATATTTAAAATTAAGCGTTATTTTACTATCGTCCAAAATCAATAACAAATTTATTTATGTTTACTAAATCTCTTATTTCACTTACAGTTCCTTTTATAACTGTCAAATATTATAATTATTAATTACTATGTTACTACACGTTTATAACAAAAAACTACTAAGACAATATTTAGTCATAAAGACAGTGTTAATTTCAAAGTTAGATATTAATTAAAGAAGGAAAATAAATAATTTAATTATTAAAAACACCCTTTTCTGTGTATATGTACATTTATACAGTTATAAATACAACGCAACTAATTATTAATGTATTTCACGGTTGGAATCATGTGTGTTTGTTACTGTATTATTAGCTGTATTTGTAATTGTATAGTAGGTGACTATTCTGCTCATGTCAAAGAGCTGTGCAGTTAGCAAGAGCGTAAAAACTGCTCTCCATCTGCACTCCAGCATTCCAGCAGCTCTGCTGTCAAGGGGGCCCTGGTTATTAAAAGATATTACGCTGCTTTCCATTTCCTAGCAAATCAAAGGATTATGAATCTTATTTCCTTCCCATAAAGATTAAATGAAAAATCAGTAGTCTAATGGATAGGCCTATTTTAATCTAACACATTAATACTTTAGTATGCAGGATATTATTGTTCTATCACAATGACTATAATTACTTTTATTTCATAATTTCTGTCAGTCCAGGAATTGCTCACTTGTTAGATACTGGATCTTACCAGGAAGTCCATTAATTACTGATTGCAGTGCTCCTATTTATGCCAAAAAATTCCAGATTTATTGCCAGATTATTACCAACGACTTGGGAACCAATGTACAGTATGTGCCCGTGTATGACAAAGAGAAATTAGGCATGGGGATCAGTATTGTGAGGCTGTTGTGAGGCTACACACATAACATTAACATTTCACTTGAAGTTAGGCTTATTTGTTAGCATAGAATGTATTTTGCTATTCATTAACTATACCAGCTTACTCGAGTGCTCCTTGAAGCTGACTGTTTAAGGACAAATCTGTGAGGTCTAACAGGTACGCTAAAGAAAAGGGTGTTGTTAAGTTGTTTAGTTTTCACTTTTACAGACAAAAGCTTAAAGATAATTAGGGATAAAATACAAGCCAAATCATTATCTCACCTATTCAGTTTATTAAATTCTACTCAGTACTATTGTTTGGTGTGACAAAAACAACAGATTGGCATAAAACTGTGAAATCTGTGACAAATAACTGTGAAAAAAAATATTTTTCAATGAAATAATCAGTATTTTATAATATCTTGCGGGTTTTGATGTTTATTTTATAATGCAAATTCTTCGGATCTACTATATGAAGTGCTGAAAATGATCAGATTTTGGATCTACCATATGAAGGGCTGAAAATGATCAGATTTTGGATCTACCATATGAAGGGCTGAAAATGATCAGATTTTGGCTATCTACTATTTGAAGGGCTGAAAATGATCAGATTTTGGATCTACCATATGAAGGGCTGAAAATGATCAGATTTTGGATCTACCATATGAAGGGCTGAAAATGATCAGATTTTGGATCTACCATATGAAGTGCTGAAAATGATCAGATTTTGGATCTACTATTATGAAGGGCTGAAAATGATAGATTTTGGATCTACTATTTGAAGGGCTGAAAAATGATTAGATTTTGGATCTACTATATTGAAGGGCTGAAAATGATTAGATTTTGGATCTACTATTTGAAGGGCTGAAAAATGATTAGATTTTGGATCTACTATATGAAGGGCTGAAAATGATTAGATTTTGGATGTACCATATGAAGTGCTGAAAAATGATCAGATTTTGGATCTACCATATGAAGTGCTGAAAATGATTAGATTTTGGATCTACTATATGAAGGACTGAAAAAACATACTATGAGTAATAATATATCCATTTTGGCATTCTTGAAGGCTCTGCTATACGTCACTCATTTTACACAGTGGGTGAGGCTGCAATGTGCTGATTTGAATTGAATTTCTCACATTCGGTTCTTAGTCACATGGTCAAGAGAAGGGATAAAGGAAGCTTGTAACTAGTGCTTTGGCTTTCTTTCGATTCTGGGCCTTTTGCTTTATTTTTGCTCCTCTACCTTGCTTTCTCTATCTTTATTGGGGCTCCCTTCTTGAGGCTCTCTTTCTCTCTCTCTTTTTTTCCTTCTCTCTTACTCCATTTTCTCCCTTTTTTTCTTTTCTCTCTATCTCTCCCTCTCTCTCAGATAACATTTTATATAAATGCTGGATACAATTAACTGTTTATATTTTACCGTTTACTGTCTATTTTGTAACACATTTAAGTGTGGCCATAAAAAAATATTGTCAAACCATTTCAATTATAAATTATGTGCTAATTAGTTTTGCTACCTATTGCAATACAATATAATCACTAATTGGCAACGATCTTGCATGTTTAATCTATTCTAACTTATTTATGTCTCGGGTAAAAGTGGCAGTGAGTGGTAATAGACCAGAAATGTACAGTTTTATACCAACATTGTTAGATTATTAAATAATTAATGCTTCAAAAGTTTCAATGCAATATCAAATCAGTTCAATTCAATTTTATTTCTATAGCACATTTAACAACAGACATTGTCTCAAAGCAGCTTTACACAGAATGCAGTAACAGTGAAAAAAGTGTAAGTTTGTCTCTAATGACACAAGCTGGAGGCGACTGTAGTGAGGAAAACCCCCCTGAGGTGAAGTAGGAAGAAAAAAACCTTGAGAGGAACCAGACTAAATAGGAAGCTTATCCTCATCTGGGTGACACCGCATGATATTGTTAATTACAGCATATTGTAATGATCAAATTTAATGTAAACTGTAGTCTTGGGTCAGTGGAGCAGACTGAGTCCCAGTCCGTTCTCAAAGCTCCTCGAAATCGAGGAAAAGGACAGGAACCTGGTCACCAGTACCTCAGATGCAAGTTAACCCACCCCTGAGAGAGAGGAAAAGGGAAATATATGGATTATTAAGCATATTTTTGTGTAAGAGTTGTATAAGAGTTATAGACATATTGTGTAGTTGGGGACTCTGGCAAGACTAGCTGTGGCAGCATAACTAAAAGAAAGAGCCAGAAGGTAACACAGACATGAGGAATCTCTGGGATAAGAGCCGGCCTGCCACACCACCATCAAAAAAACCTAACTGAATGTGTAAGTGTGATGGAACGACAGCATGCAAACATCCCAGTTCACCAAACACTCTATATCCATTAACCCCTTCAGTTCTACTTCTTTACTTGAGAAAAACTACAGATTAAGGCTTGGCTAAATAAATGCCTTGACTTGAACACTGAGACTGAGTCTGAGTCCCGAACACTAATTGGAAGGTTGTTCCATAACTGTGGGGCTTTGTAAGAAAAAGCTCTGCCCCCTGCTGTCGTCTTCATTATTTGAGGGACAAATAAATACCCTGCACCTTTAGATCTAAGTAGATATGGGGGTTCCTAAAGGCACAGAATTTCGCTCAGATACCAAGGCACAAGACCATTAAGTAGTAGGTCAGTGGTAATATTTTATAATCAATGTGAGATAAAAACATACATTGGTAATTGCTAACTTTGTTAGGTGGAGGCAGATGATTAACTGTGGCGACCCCCCGAAGGGGACAGCCAAATGAAGAATAAGAAGAATACCATTTTGTTATAGTCCACCCTAAAACCCATCATATAGCTCAATCATTATATTGCCAAAGGTTTGTAGAAACCTGACCAATACACAGTGTGCTTGGTGAACATCCCATTACAGATTTCTTTCAACTTTAGCTGATGTAATAATCTCCAGTCTTTTAGGAATGCTTTTAAAGAGATTTTGGTGTGTGTGTGTGTCTGGTTAAAATGGTGCTCAGTCAGCTAAAGTTGGGTATTAATGTTTGGTGAGAGGTCCTGATGCACAGTCAGTATTCGCCATTCCCGTGCGTTCGCCATTTCATTTTGTTCTGTGGTTGTTCAATTGTGTTGAGGTCAGAACTGTGTAGGCAGCTCAAGTTCTTTCACATCAATCTTGGCAAAAACCACTCTCCTCTATTCATGCACCTCTGTGGTAAAATAACCTTCTCTTCGATGTCTGACCCTTCTCTAGATTATTTTTTTAGACTCTTTTGGGAAGGCTTTTTACAAGATTTTGGAGTGTGGCTGAAGGGACTTGTGCTCATTCAGCCAAAAGAGCATAACCGAAAGAAATCACTGATGTGTTCAAGAGTCTGGTGTACAGTCAGTACAGCAGCAGTCCACACTCTAGTTTATTCCAAACTGTAATTAGTGGTGTTAGGGTCAGGAGTGTAAAAGCTCTTTAAGCACATCAGTCAAGACAAAAAAACAGTTTAGAAACCTGGGTGGTGAAATTAACTTTTTATCGGATGTCTGAAAAAAAGTGAGTCACTGACAGGCTTTAAACCAAATCTTTTTATCTTTTCTTTTTGTCGGGTTAAAAAATAATCTTTTGCTTTTCTGTCCCAAACATTCTTTATGTCTGATTCTTTGTTATTCCGAGCTCACTGTCGCCGCTATCATTTGGAGACAATAAGGTAGTTTCTCAGTAATATCTTGTCTTCTAGACGGTCATCCAGACAAGACCACAGAAACTTTGCTGCAGCATGGGCCCGACTGAGCCTGGTTTCTCCCAAAGGTTTTTTTCTCCATTCTGTTACCGATGGAGTTCTGGTTCCTTGCCGCCGTCGCATCTGGCTTGCTTAGTTGGGGACTCTTAATTTATAGACATCAAATAAATTGAGTGTTTTAATGAGTGTTTAATGATGTCGTTTCTGATGTAATTCTGTAAAGCTACTTTGAAACAATCCCGATTATCAAAAGCGCTATATAAATAAAGGTGACTTGATTTGACTTGTTTCTTTAGGTGTGACACACATCAACAATCATGACCATTGACCACTCTCGCATACTGTCTTTCTAATACAAAAAGTGTCTTCTAAAGTTTAATTTAATAAGTTGTTTTATGTGATTTAGTGTGATAAATGATTTTCACACTATTGTGTAAAAAAAAAATCTCTGGTCCACCACATTCAGCACTTAAAGGTCTTAAACAGATCTTTAGTGCGTGTTTTCTGGCCTTATTTTGGTGATTAAAAAAAAAAGTGAATTTTTAACTTCTAACGCATGACCACTATTTTCTCAAACATAAAAACATGATATATTTTTTGTAGCTTAGTTTGCGTGTTATTATACTTAGTCCAGGGCTCAAAATGCCCTCAGACTCCAGAGGGGTAACAAAAGGGCCAGTTGGCATTCCTAAAGGCAAAGAGGTATACATCATGTGTACATCTGCTAAGTTCACAACTTTCACACAGTGGGTGAAATTGTAATCTGCTGATTGGTCAGTTTGAATGTCTCACATTTGTTTTTTATCACATAATTAAAAAAGGGATAAAAAAAGACTGTAACTGCTGCTTTGCCTTTTTTATTTTCTTTAGGCTTTGTTTATTTTTCTCAGCCTTTTCTAAAGTCTCTTCTTCCTTTCTTTCTTTCTTCTTTCTTTCTTTCTTTCTTTCTTTTCTTTCTTTTTTCTTTCTCTCAGGTAAACTTTTACATAATTACTGTATACAAATAACAGTCTATGTTTTACCGTCCTTTATTTACTTTTGTAACCAATTTAAGTGTGACTATAGAAGAATATTGTTCTTCTGCCATTTCAATGATAAATTACCACATGTGCTAACTAGTCTAGCTACCTGTTGCAATATAATCTAATCAGTCAATAGCAATGCTGTCGCACATATGAAGCTATTCTAACTGTACCTATTTCTGTCGTTGGTAAAACTGGCAGCGGTTTGGTAATAGACAGTAGGTAAATAAAGGTACAGTTTTATATCATCATGCTTATCATGTTTAGCCCTTTTGCAATCCTACAGCCTGGACCGCTGTAGCCATCCCTTAATTTTGCTGAAAGGAAATCCTAATGCTACAATATATAAGGAAGGTCCCAGACATTTCTTTATAACTGTAAAAAAAAAAAAAAAAAAAAAAAGTAAATTGCAGTAAATTTACATGAAAATGTAACAGTAAAAATGCTGTTTTTTGTGTAAATTGCGCACACAAATCGACATTTTGGATTATCTGCACACGGTAAGTTTGCAGCGGTATCGGTTATTGTTCGGATAAATTTAGAAAAGGGGAACAAACCTGCAAGGGGAAAAGTAACATCTAAAAAAAAAAATGACCATAACCATCAATTCCAAAGTGGCAAATCTTTTAAAACGACATGGATTTTGAATGGCACTTTATTTAAAATTGCTGGCACTCTCCAGTCATGCAGTTGTTTTTCAGAGATTGTTTTTCCTATTCTTTACTATTGATTTGTATACTGGAGGCCATTTTTGGGCTGTTTTTTGCAGAAACAAATATATATACCTGTACCTTATATAAAATGTAATAAAGTATAACTAAGTTTTTTTTTTATCTAAGTAATGTAAAGTAATGTGCTTGTGATTAGCATGTCATTTAACAGCTATATGCTTTAGCTAACCAAAAGTATCATACAATTTTACATTTTTAAAACATGCAGTGTTTTTTTACAGTATGATGCTGACAACCACAGCTGCCAGTAGCAGTTTTGGATAAAGGTGCACCTGTCTTTTGTTCATATAGTGTATCATTTTAGTCTGAATGAACTGAATTTTAATTTGTAGCACTATAGGGACATTATAGTCTGTCTAGGATCTAAAATAAGTGAAGACACTCAAAGCAAAAGTTGACAGTCTGTCTTAAGAGTAAAATTAGATTCGCAAAACAACCATTTTTTGTTTTGTGTTTTATGTTTATCTTTCTGTTTCATGTTTTGTCCACGCCCTTTGTTTACTTCCTGTCATGTGATTCCCCTGTCTATGTGTTATGTTTATATTTACATTTACAACATTCGGCAGGCATCTCTATCCAGAGCGACTTACATTTATCTCTTTTATACAACTGAGCAATTAAGGGTTAAGGGCCTTACTCAGGGGCCCAACAGTGGCAACTTGCTGGGAATTCAAACCCTGGAATCAGTCCGGTTGTTAACCACTAAGCCACCACTTCCCTATTTGTTTCTGTTTGTTTTCAGTTCTGTCTTGTCATTGGGTGGTTTAGGTCATGTATTCCTTATTGTGTTCAGGTGTCTCTCATTTAGTTAATGTGCTCCCTGTTAGTTTAGTGTTATATAGCCCTTTTGTTGCCTTGTGTATTTGTGCATTATGTTTCTCTGTACCACTGCCAGGTGAGTCTATGTCTATGTTTAGGTTTAAGTCTAGTCTAGTCAAGTCAAGCTAAGTAAAGTCAAGTTTAGTCTATGTTTATTGTTTTGTGTCTCTTGTGGTTGATTCTTTACAGTAGGTAGTTGGAAAGTTGACCTGTACATCTAACCTGTATTGTATAATTATTATATATTTAATTTACAATACTGTCCTACCAAGATAAACATATTCAATTACTGCTGCTCCCAATATGTAAATTGTGTCAAACTATTAGACCGATATATTCATATAGCCATGAAATAGCAAACATAATATTGTTACTACACTGTAACAAACGAAAATAGAGTTCCTTAAATTTAATAAATAAATGCTGTCAAACTGCCTCAGACACATTGCATATTGGCCGTACTTTCCTTTTTCCTTTTTTCAAAACCCCGGGAATAGACGAATGCTAATATCATAGGCTGGCAAGTATTATTATAAGCTGAGAAGCTTAGAATAATCTCAAAAGAGTTTCTTCCATTTAGCCAAGATAGAGCAGTAAATTGCATCAGTTTGCTAGCAGGTAGCCTAAAAAGCTAAATACCTGGAAGGGAGATTAATATAACCACCCTTGACAGTCATATACAGCAGGATTTGTTCATAGGGTTTACTGTATCTCGGCTGTGCATTGAGGCACAGGTGTTACACCGGTGTAGAAGACTAACAGAAAGACGCAGTTATCTGACAGGCTATGATACACACAGCATGTCTTCCTATACAGAGACAAACTGCAGCTGTGAGAAGCAATACAGTCCCTTGGCAGTCCTGTTAACACAGCTCGATAGATGAGAGCCCAGTGTCTGACAGGGCTCAAAAACAAGTGACATTTATGCGTGGGAATCAAAGTCCATCTAAACTTTATTCCGTGCTGCACTTTAATAATCAAGCCGAAGGTAAAAAATCAGCTTGGAACTTGTTGACAATGCGTTGACATTGCAAGTAGCCTGCAGCATTTAAAAAAATGAAAAAGTGCCAAGTGTCCAAGCATAATGCTTTGATTCCCGTATGATTTTAAACAGAATAAGAAGCAAACAAAATAACGCTAAAAGTCTGGAGGCAAACAGGCATCTGTCTTTTCGTGCATAGTGAAAAGCCATGGTCAGTGTGCAACAATGGAGCTTATTGCTTTAAACCTTGAAGCTAGACTATTGATCTGTACTGCATGAAGAAAAAACTTTGGCAATCAAAACATGGCTTAGAACATTTTTAAAAATAATGATGGAAAGAGTGTTGCACGGGAAACATTTGTCTACTGCAAATTGCTTCATCAAAGTCCATTGTTATATTGTCGGTACCGTATAATTGGCATGATCTGAAAGATTAATGTGCCACACATTGCTTTAATCTCGCTTTTTTTCTTTTGTTTAATTGCAAAATAATGATCCATACATGCTATTCATATTGGACTGAATGTTATATTTTGCTAGAAACAAAGTCCAATAACATGGTCTTAAATTCTTCTTCTTCTTCTTTTTAAGGTACAAAAAAGGGCAGCGCGGTGGCTTAATGTTTAGCACAGTTCATACAGTCCAAAAATGTATGTTAGGTTGATTGGTGATTCTAAATTGCCCATAGAAGTGAGTGTGAGTATGTGTGGACCCTGTGATGGACTGGCAATCTGTCTTTTCACCCATTCAGCGACGGCTGGGATAGGATCCAGCAGTGGTATAAAAGATGAATAAATGAAGGTATAAAATATGAGAAACCGAATCAGCCAACCTTCTATACTGGTTGTACGTTCTCGATGCGGCAAATTAAGTGTTTCTCAGGTTTTGCTCTGTTGCTTTTTGTTGGTCACAATTAAAGATAAAGCAAAGTAATTTAATTGTCACATATACTATACAGCACAGTGAAATTTGTTTCTTTACATATCCCAGATCAAAAGGTTGGTTCAGAGCACAGAGTCAGCTACAGTGCCCCTGGAGCAAGAAGGGTTTAGGGTCTTGCTCAAGGACCCAACAGTGGCAGACTTGTGGTGATGGGGATTGAACCCTAGTTGTCCAAACACCTTAAACAATGCAACCAATGCCCTTCAGTTACTGATAGTTCGTTTGACAACAGCTGGTCAGTTTTGTCTGTCTCCTAATGCAGTTGGTCTAAGCAATGTTGGCACATTTGGAAAAGTATCCAGAGTCCCACACATATTTAAATTTCAGTTGGATAAAGTTGGCCATAGTTCATTGTATGCAAGTGCAAAATATTTTTTTTATAAGATTTCTCTGTCTTTGATCAGAATATAAGTCTGTAAGTCAGTTGGATGGTAAAATTGTTCAGGAAACTTCTGCCAGATGGTGCACCAAAGTTGCAAACTGAACCAGAATTGTGAAATTTTGATTTGTAAACGGAAAACAAATAATACAATTAAAAGCAATAACATTATGATATAACATTATAACATTTTTAAAAATAATGTAAAGTGAGGGTTGAATCAGGGTGGGATAGTCCTCGGCCACAACCTATGCATCAAAAATAATTAGTCTACAGGCTTAACTTTTCTGATCCGGGAAAACCCGTCGGATGTCGTACTGGGATATATAGAATTTTCTATTTATTTTTCTCAAGTTTATTAATGGAAATTGGGGTTTTATTGCATTCATTTCTATAACAACTTATCTGTCATCTCTGAAAAAAAAATCTTATAAAAATACAAGAGCAGAAAAATAGTGATTTATTGTGGTAAGCTGACATTTAAGTACACAGCAGTCGAGGGTACACACAAAATACTACTTATAGTTAAACACTACAAATGTTGGCTCGTCCCCTTGTGTGGTGACGCAGTGCTCCTAATTGTTGTTGACGACCTACTGTATGTTTGTAAATGCTCAGCACTTATATGTGTACGTAATCTTAGGACAAACATAACACATAGAAACAAGCAAACAGCAAACACAGACGTTCAGATATAGAAAATGGCTGAGTCTCTGCACAATTCTTTTATTTTTATTAGATTATATCTACAGTATGCAATATAAACAAAAGTTTGTAGACCAATCTTCACACCCATCTAACCTTTTTAAACATCTCATTTTATGGGCAAATGCTTTTGTTTGCAATTGGGTTCTTTTCGTTTTATTTGAATTGATTTGACAAATATCACTATCCTTTTACTTGAGGAATGAACATGAATTAGATTAGATTCAACACAGACAATGAAATGCAGTTAGCATCTACCCCGAAGTGCATAAGTGGCCTATTTACACTAAATAGCAGTGTAATAAATAAGGGTATGAGATTTATAATTACAGAGGTAAGAGTAAATAATATGGGTTAGGGTGCAGTAGTACGTAATATATGCTATCTATAAATAAGGGTATATATATATATATATATATATATATATATATATATATATATATATATA
>VCAZ01000155.1:0-112463 GCA_005784505.1 Bagarius yarrelli
TCTCCCACCACAACTTACAGTCACTAATCTCTTTCAGATCGCTTCGTCCACATAAGATGTAATCTACCTGTGTGGTTTTTTTAATACAAAGTCAAATATCCACAGCCAATGGAAACCGGCCATGACTAGAAACAATAACATTTGTTTAATGGTTTGTGGTCTTAGAGCTTTACGTACTGTCTCTATATGCTTAGGCAATATTTATGCTTGGTTTCCGCCAAATACATAACCCCAAAATCCACCCTTCTTTACAGATTTGAATTTTATGACCATTGTGTGCTCGTGTGGTGAGAACCGTTACCGAATCTTGCAAGCATTGTTCTTTTGTTTGACTACATATCAATAAATCAACTTACATAGGATTTATTTTTATTTTAGTAGTTAACCCTATCGATTTCATTAAACCTATATCTGTCTGGTGCATTACCCACATCTCTTCCCAATAAGTTTGTTGCTGTATGCACTGTGATCCCTCAATCTGTATTTCCTGAGGTTCAGTAAGTCTTAGAGTTTGTGTTTTCTTAGAGAGGCCTACCATTTTATTGTTTTGTGTGGGAGGAGAGTTTGGAGCCTTCTATTCCTATATTTGTAAACCTGCCATATCAACCAGGATTGGCGCTTTCAGCCTGCCCCCGATTTCCACCAGGACGGTCACTTCTTGCGCAGCATGCAATAACGTAGCACACTGCAGCATTTCCCTCTCAATGACCCTGCCCCGCTGGTTTGGCTGTATAGGTCTGGCTCCTTCTGCTTCCAGCCCTTGCTCCCCAAAATAGCAACAATCTTTCATCATATGACCTGGGTTTTTCAGTTCCAGCATCTTATTGTTACATTGCCTCTCCTCTATCCCCACCTTTGCTGCAGTGATTAAAGCAACAAGTCAGGCATTTGGTAGGCATCAACAGACAATCATATGGATGAAGTTGCTGCATGATCCAAGACTGGTAGGTACATTGTCCACAGGTCAGCTTGATTCACTGGCATATAAAGCGAGCATGCTGCTCCATGGTACAGTACTGCCAAAGGCTGAGGTACTGCTTGTTCCTCCTGTTCAGGTTGTTCAGAAAGTCTAGCAACCAGAACTGCTGCTTGCTTAGCAGCTTCTTCCTTCTTCTTCTCCTGGCTTATATTATATATATATATATATATATATATATATATATATATATATATATATATATATATATATATATATATATATACACTTATATTTATATACTGTATAAAAAGAGGAGAGTAAATAAAATTAAACTTATGCATTGTAAGCAGATTAATGTTCAGAGCACGATGATTCAAAAATCCACAGCGAAAGGGTCTCAGGTTGCAGACACAAGCCAAGTGTAAAAAAACAGAACTATGTATTTTTAAATCTTTTTTTTTTGCCAACTTGACTTTAATGGGAAATTACCTCACAATGATGAAATTACATCACAATTCACAATGCAACCCTCATCACAAGGTATGGTTACCCAACAATGGAACTTACATCACAATTCACAATTATATCATTCTGAAACAATGGTAACATACACAACAATGGGGAGATTGCGAAATAATGGTAACCCAGGAATCTGATTTAATTAATCTTGAATTAATTGGTTAAAACAATGGGAGGGACTAGATTCCACAGGTATAAAATTGCAGGATTTTCAAAGGGTTTTTGCACTTGTTTTTGGAATTATACTTGGAGGTTTTGCATTGTGGTTGTGCCACTTATTGCTGGAAAAAAGATTGCCGTCTGAATGCTTTGTAATTGCAATAACAAACAAACTTACAAATGTCATCCTTACAAATTGTACTTTCTTATACACAAGCATCCTCGTATCATATATAGACACTGCTCCAATCACTAATGTGCTCAAACTGACAACTGTCATTCATGTTTCTTCATGCTAACTTTATTTTATATAATTACTTCTAAAAGACACTCATATTAAGCCCCTTTAGCAGTGTGTGAATCTGCAATGTAATGAGCCTTTAAATAAAAATATGTCCACACTTTTGGCAGATGCAAATTTAGGAAGAGAGGTTGGCCCTGAAGAGGTCCTAGGATTCAGCGCAAGCACATGTTGATCTATTCAGACAAGACTGCAGTGGTTTGCGTATATCAACCATCAGGGTGGTGTTCACTCCAGTTGCCTGTCGCCCACCAATCGCACAGGTTCTGTGCAAGATCAGGGGGAGGAACCAAGAGGAGCTGCTCGTGGCGCCTTACTTGCCCAACAAGACCCGGTTCTTTGAAAACTAATCCTGTTGGCAATGGCGCCCCCCCTGGCAATGGCGCCAAAAATCCCTGGAACCTCCATGTGTGGTCTCTGGACGCGACCAGGAGGACTTAAGAGATCTGTCCCCCTTAGTGGTGAACACCATTATTCGGGCTAGAGCCCCCTTTACAAATCAGCTGTACGATCTGAAGTGGGTGCCTTTGAACAAATCTGGTGGTGCCTTCCACAGGGAGAACAGAGATGTGGCATTGGGTCAGTGCTCTCCTTTCTTCGAACTGGGCTTGTTAGGCACCTTTTGCCTTCACCATTAAGGTGGACGTGGTTGCTATTTTGGCGTACCATGACACTTTTAGCGGCAGATCGGTGGGAAAGCACGACCTGGTGGTTAGTTTCCTCGAAGGCTGCAACAGGCAGCAGGAGATCTGTTCCAGCCCTTGCAGTGCAGTCAGTGGAGCTTAGAGCCCTCTCTCTGAAGATGGCCCTCCTGACAGCACCTCCAAGCCCTCTTTCTTGATGGAGCGTGCCTAGGATTTGGCCGTCAAGTTGTGTGGAGACCCAGACCAGGAAATGTGCACAAGGTGCCCGCCATTCCTTTCAGGGATCAGGTGGTGACCTTAAAAGGTATTGCCCCTCAGTAGGGGAATCCTGACCTGTCCTTGTTGTGTCCAGTATGGGCCCTTAGGGCATACCTGAACCGCAATCAGAGCTCCAGACGCTCCAGTTCAGCACTTCATCTGCTATGGTGGATGGCGAAAAAAAGGGGACAACATCCCCAAACAGAGAATTTTCCACTGTGTTGGAAAACTCAGAGGCCACCTCTGAGCAGACACATTCGTAGGCGTGTCACAAGCTGAGTCAATTTCCACTATGTCCTAATTAAATTATAAAGAAAACTTCTAAAAAGAATAAAAATTCTTGAGGTCTAATGTGAGAAGAGCAAAAATCTTCAATTTATTGCAGTCAGAGGGCACATTCAGATGATCCAACAGATCCAAAGGCAATCTTTCCAACAATAAATGGCACAAGCAGAAATCACAACCTTCAAGCAGAGTATTATTCCAAAAGTGCTCTGAAAATCCTGTCCTTTTATATCTGTGGAATTTAGTCCCTCCCTTTCTTTTTAACCAATGAATTTCCATTATTTCCAAATTTATGAGATTAATCCAATTGTAAAGTAGTTACCATTATTTCACAGTCTCCCCATTGTGATGGTAAGTTACATTAGATAACTATACCCTGTGATCTGGGTTGCATTTGTGATGTAATTTTCTCAATTTCCTATTAAAGTCAAGTTTGATTTTCTGTAGTCAATATAAAATGACAAATGTAGTCAATATAAAAGCCTTTCTTCTCCTGCAATCTTCCTAAGTTATTTTTTTTTATTTAACGTACGCCTTGTAAGTTGCTCTCCTCTTTGTAGTGGCTAAAGTTTTATTATATTTTTGTTGTTGCTTAAACTACTTCTAAGTTATATTTTAAGATCACCTATTTAATCCAATCATAGTTCACTCAAAAATTTGATTTTCTTAATGATTCTCTTTATTCAGCACTCATGTTTACTCAGTTTATAATTACTATACTTATCTACTTTTAAGAGTGTATTGTATAATAACTAGTATGTCATTACTTTAAACTCTCTCCCTCTCTCTCTCTCTAGCTCGTTTAACTGCTAAACGTAGGGAATATATTATCCACTTGCCTGTTGACTGGGAAGATCGGTGTCTTTCTGGATCGTCTCATCCATCTACGCACTCTGGAAGAAAAATACCTTACCTGTGCGTCTAGTTTTTCCTCCCTGAACCTCAGTATCACTGTGTCTTGGGTGTGATTTTTTTATTTTTATCTATACTAATTTGGTTGTTCACATACACATGTTTTGGTTATATTGTACCATTTGATAGCACAGTGTTCATATTTGTATTTCTTATCTGTTGCTCATGCCACCCTCATTTTTAGCATTTATCCCAACATTATTCACCTGTCTGAAACTCTAAAGTTCCATTTATTCAAATATTAATAACTAATCAATATCTCAACACTTGCCATACCTCTTCCTACTTAATCAAGATAAAAGATCAAACTTAAAGTGATTTCAGACCCACTAAACCAAACTTATTTAAAGAATCAACAAACAAACAAAAACAAATAGTAAAAAATAATCAACAAAAACAAACATAAAACCAACATTATTTCCCATTAACAATTAAGTGAATGTCTGCAGCAATTTGCTCATTCTCAATAAGGGTGGACTAGGAGTGGGTGAAAACCCCTTACAAGGGAAAATTCCCATTTCTGCCCAATGTTTGAGTGACAGTGAGTATTCTTACCAAGGTCACCTCAGTGATAACCACAGTATAAGATTCACATGAAATGATAAATCAATCAATTGTGAAATAAAATTTTAAAAAATAAAAAAAGGTCCATTAATAATAAGTATGCCGATGCTCCATTTAAGCACATTGTTTTGCCCATGATAGCCTACCAGAACCAGTTATGTTGATGGACATAATGTGTGAATTCAATTCACACAGCGCAATTTCTTGCCGTCTCGTGAAGCAGCCCATATTTTCTTATGCAGTCTGCGGTCGTGTCGCTCGTAGGCATGCACCAATGGCTACAATGTCATCACAGGTGCCAATAAACTGGCCATCGAGGCAATTTTTGTGGCCATATCAGCAATGATTTCAACTGTGATGTCTATAGCTCATATTCACAGAAAAAACACTCATTGAAAACTGTCTGTTGCTGAATATGACGTGATAACAAGAAAGCATGTCCTGCACGATTCCATATGCATGTGCTAAAGAGCTTCATCGATGTACTGTAAATGTCTGTAAAGAGTCAGTCCTTTTTCTAGCCAATATGTATCCTTTTGCTTTTGGTGCATCCATGTTCCATTATATCTGCATGTTGAAAAAGTATGGATAAAGGCCGTAGGCCCTCTGGTAAAGTATCCTACTGGAAAAGCTCTTGCTCAGGTGGGTAGGAATACCACACATTTGCACAATTCCATCATGTGCTTGCTTGTTCAGCTGCTATCATGCGGCAGGCCTTGCAACTTTGAGTGAGAGGTCTCTTGTCCTCAGCCACTCTATACAGGAAACCATCTAAGCAGGGTTCCATTTGGACATAGCCACGTCTCAGGATGCACTGTGGACGGTGCAGTCTCTGCATCAGCATTAACTGCACAGAACATTTAGAAACATACAGCATATACTCATAAAATCATATCTTAACCAACTGTTAATCATGAAAATTACGTAATATTTGATTAGATTGCATTCTTTGTGGTATTTACAAAATAATTAAGTCATTATGTAGACCTTAAGACATTTTAGGTTTTATCAGTTCTCTTTCCAGTTTCTGCCACACTTTCTTCCACTACGTCTGTAACAGGCACTGTGTTTGCATGCATAATGACATACTGACCAAACATTGCCCGAGCAGTCTTATTAATTATGGAACATAGTAATGGAATTCCACAACAGCATATACAGTAAGTGCAATCACTATAAGTACAATAAGAAGTTCTTTTTTCTGCATTGTTCCTTACTATCTCAGCCCTTTGGGCTTTTATACACTCCAGCAGTAGAACGATAGATCCAGCTGGACCTGTATTCAGTGAAACAATAGTGCAGCATTCGTGCTGAAACATGTGGCAAACTCCTTGTTCTGGTCCAAGCATCATATCTAATGCAAAGCTTTGTCAGTGGTTTACAACAAAACTTATTGCACCATATATGGTGATTTGTTATAGTCAGTTCCTTTAAGTTACTGGTGCCAGCTATATTTTGCCCTTTTGTAGCACTTTTAGTACTTTGCACATATACAGTCTTTTCAATCGACTTCAAGCTAGTATTGGTTTGTTTATATCAATTATTGTCTCGTTTTTTATGCCACAGACTGTGCTAGGGCATAGGTAGTCAATTTGATTGCCATCCAAACGAACAGTAAATATAAAAGGGCTACCCCTAATATTTTAGCCAATCTTTTCTGTAGGTCTTCTTTTGTTAATTGGGGACATTTTCTTATGATGTCTAGTCTACTAGAGCTTTCAACTCAGGGAATAATTCTTCTGCCAGTGTTGTAAGTAGACTTGACATTTCAAATTACTTCAATATGCGTTGGTGATAATTATCAACCTCATTCTCTATTTATTACACTATTTATTATTTATTGTAAAATAAGCCACTTATGCACTTCTGGTTAGATGCTAAACTGAATTTTATTGGCTCTGTACATGTACCTTGCACAATGACAATAAAGTTGAATCTAATCTAATCTAATAATTTGCGCATTGTACCTTTAAGTACTTGTCCTAAATATTCTACTTTCTGTTACAAAATTGATGTTTGCCTTTGATAACTTTATATCCATTTAGTGCCAATGTTAATAAGCACTGTCATCTAACTACATATTAGAAGATCGTCCACATATTGCAAAAGACGATTTAGTGCAGATTAGTTAAATCTCAAGATAACACCTGGTTGACAATTAAGAGGCTTGCACAATAGCCTTGTGGTAATCTGGTATAAGTGTACTGTTTTCCTTCATAAGTGGAATGCAAACAGAGATCTTGACTCAGGGTGCAATGCAATGCTAAAAAGACTGAGCATAAACCTATCTCGGTGTACCATTTTGTTCCATTCGGAATATTTGATAGCGTATGCGGATTTTGGTACCACTGGAGTTTCTGCTAATACCACTTGATTTACTGGCCTTAAATCCAGTTCTTTACCTATTCTTTATTTGTCCTCCCTTATCAAACATTAGTGTGCAGTGCCAGGGGTCTCTTGCTTCCCTGCAATCTGGTCACATATATGTTGACCATGTTTTCCATTCTGTGTAAATTTTCCACAGGTTTGTTGTTGGTCTTTTTTCCAGCTCTAGCCAGTATACTTTGTCAAATGTACAATGTGTTGTTTTCTTTTTTCATAACCCACGTATTGGTGAGCTAAAGATTCTGAGGTGTAACCCACACTCCTGTGGGACCAGAATGTATTTTTGCTTCTATGTTTTGCTTCAGAGTACATCTTTTCCTAGTAAGTTTGCTGGCAAATATGGTGAATAAAGTAAGGGTGATTGTACTGTAAGTCCTTCAACTGTTATATCTTGAGGCTCTGTGCGTTGTAATGTCTGTGTTTTTTCCAGAGAAGCCCACTGTTTCTATTGATCTACAGGAGAGGGAAAGATTAGAGCCTTTTTTACCTATATTAGTGAATGTGGTGCCTGTGTCAATCAGGAATGGTGCTGTTAACTCATTTTCAATTTTTTCTCCAAGTTTGTTGGTTCTTCTGTGGGATGCAGTGAGGTGGTATACCGCGTCAGCTCCCCCACAGGCTTCTCTGGGCATCTTCATATGTGAGTTGGGTTTGGCCCATTGGGCCTCTCCAGGTGGCACTGGCATTTGTTCTCATTGCTGTGGGCCATCATCGATTGGCCAGTCCAGTTTCCTGCTCCTTGTTGATTTTGTGCTTGGGTCTCCATTTCTTGGGGGACCCCTATTTGGTCTTCCTTGTGTATCATTTTGCATGTATAGGCAGTTTTCTCATTAAATGTTGTGGATCATTACAATTTTAGCATCTTGCTCCATGCATCATGTTGTTTCTAGGTGGAGGTCTTCCCATTAACATTTTTCTTCCTCCACAGCCCCTACTTTGGCCCCACCACGTTTGTGGTGGCTGAGGGTATGCTCCCATTTGATACCCTGCAGGCGCCATCGGCACTTGATAAGGTAATGTTTGGTACTACTTAGTTCATGATTTGCATTGGTGGCGGTGCTGATGCTGCTGTCTGTGTTTGAGTTTCTGCTACCAAGAGGGCTGCTTGTTTTGGCAGCTCCCTCTTTCTTCTTTCTCTTGTAGCTCTTGTTTGTTTTGTGTCAGCCCTCCCAGTTGTAAGAGTAAGTTGAGTGAAAGGGTTAAGGGTCTTGCTCAAGGACTCAACAGTGGTTGGCTTGCCAGTAGTGGGGCTTGAACCCAGGTCTTCCTGGTCTTTAGATCAACACCTCAGCAGCTTAACTTAACCACTTAATATGCTGGAACTCAGATCCCACCTCTGAGCAGACACATTCATAGGGGTGTCACAAGCTGAGCTATTTTCCACCATGTTCTAATTAAATTATCAAAGAAAATAATAGACTTCTAAAAAGAATAAAAAAGTCCAAGGTGAAAAGAGCAAAAATCTATTTATTGCAGTCAGAAAGCATTCAGAGGATCCAACAGAGGGCAATCATTTTTGCAATCTCCCATTTGTGATGTACAGTATGTCACAGAAGTGAATACACCCCTTACATTTCTTGTAAATATTTGTTATATCTTTTTATGTGAAAACACTAAAGAAATGAAACTCTGCTACAATGTAAAGTAGTGAATGTACAGCTTGTTTAACAGTGTAAATTTGCTGTCCCTTAAAAAAAAAAACTCAACACACAGCCATTAATATCTAAACTCCTGGCAACAAAAGTGAGTACACCCCTAAGAGGAAATGTCCAAATTAGGTCCAAAATGTCAATATTTTGTATGGCCACCATTATTTTCCAACACTGCCTTAACCCTCTTGGACAGTTCACTAGAACTTCATAGGTTGACACTGGAAACCTCTTCCACTCCTCCATGAAGATAATAATAAAGATGTTGCAATATAAAAGCTTTTTCTCTTCCTGCTTTTTTTTACACTTGACCCTTTCGCTGGGGATTTTAGAATTTTTGTACTCTGAACATTTATCTGCTAACAATGTGAGTTTAATTTTTATTTACTTTCCTCTTTTGGAAGTATTATATATATTTTTCCTTGTTGCTTACACTACTTCTAAGTTATATATTAAGATCACCTATTTAGTCCAATCATTTAACAATTTGTTAGTTCACTCTAAAATTTGATTTGTTTAATGATTCTTTTAATTCAGCACTCATGTTCACTCACTTTAGAATCACTTATCTACTTTTAAGACTGTATTGTATAAAAATCATGACCATTGGTATGTCATTACTTTAAACTCTTTCTCTCTCTCTCTAGCTTGTTTAACTGCTTAACATAGAGAATACATCCAACAGGGTGTGGCATTCTCAACTGGCCTGTTTGACTGAGATTGGTGTTTTTCTGGACCGTCTCACACACACCTACATATTTTGTTTTATTGTAGATTTTGATAGCTCACTGTTGGTATTTTTTCTTCTTATCTGCTAAAATTTACACCCTGTTTAGCTCCATTTAATTTCTCCTTTAGTGGTACTCCTAATATGCATATTTTATCCTTATTTATTAATTATTGCTCCATTACACCTGTGTGTTGTTCACGGCAACCTTATTTTAGCATTTTTTCCCAACACGATCTTCGAGGCCTACCAGTCTAGGAGTTTACCCTGCCCCTTGGGCGTGAGGGCTCACTCCACCAAGGGAATGGCCGCCGCATCAGCCCTTGGCGAATGGGGCCTCACTAGTAGACATAGGTAGAGCTGCATGTTGGGCTACTCTCATTACATTTGCCAGGTTTCACAACCTGTGAATGGAACCTGTGTCCTTTAGCGTCTTGTATAGTGCTTTCAACTCAAAGGATGAATAGGGGTTAGGGCTTAGAGCACATGTCCAGCATCAGGACCAACCAGGCGAGACCACGGCTAGGTGGTTTCCTTTGTGGGAACGCTCGCTAAGTTGAATGGTATTGAGCTTCCTTTTGAGTTGGAGTCGGTTGCATAACTCAGCGGAGATGAAATTGCGGGCTACCTAGAATTGATGAGAGCATAAACTGTTACACAATACAGAATGGTAGTGATTTGTACTACAGTTGTGAGAGGTTTCATAATAGTGGTGGATGCGACAGTCAGACTCACCATGGAACGTGAGGGTCGAGACAGACATGTTCTTTTTACATGTCCGCTTTGTCCACATTATAAGCACAAGCTCTGGGTCAGCTGACATTCAGTTGGGGTAAGTCTCATTCTATCCACTTGCATCATTACGGTGTATGACTTAGTAATATTGGGAAAATGTATTACTTCACCTTATATTGATTGTAGCTCTTATTTCTAATTATTAGAAAATGAAGACTAAGTATAAATTAGGGTGCTATCAAAAATTTGCAGTCAACCTAGCCAGTTCAAGGCTGAGGTGCCAGAGTTGGAATCACTGGTAATGGCATAGCGCAGCGCTAGCGGAAGTACGCTTATAGCGAGCTAAGGAAAGAAAGAGTAGAAGATAAGTTGAAGGATGAACAAAGTACAAATGGCAATAAACTGATTCAAAGAATATTAGTGAGCATGCTGTCAGAACTCAGAGCCTACCTCTGAGCATACACATTCGTACGGGCTGTCACAAGCTGAGCCAATTTCCAATTTCCAATTCTCAGAAAATCCAGTCCTTTTATACCCGTAGAATTTAGTCCCTCCCTTTTCTTAATAAATTTCCATTATTTCCAAATTTACCCAGTCAGATTCATCCAATTGTGATGTAGTTACCATTGTTTTGCAATCTCCCCATTGTGATGTAAAAGTTTGTGATGTGAGATAATTTCCTATTAATGTTGTTTGACTTCCTGTTTGTAAAAAAAACAAAAAAAAAAACAACTGTCAATATAAAAGCCTTTCTCTTCTTGATTTTTTTCACCCTTTTGCTGTGTATTATTTTTCTTGAATCTTCGGACTGATTATTCATCTGCTGACAATGCGTAAGTTTGCTTAAACTACTTCTAAGTTATATTTTAAAATCAACTTATTTAGTCTAATCATTTAATGATTTGAAAGTTTACTCTAGAATCACCTATTTTGTTTTCTTTCATGTTTTCTTTTAATTCAGTACTCAGTTGTTCACACAGTTTATAATTACTTATCTACTTTTAAGACTGTATTGTATAAAAATCATAACAGGTCTGACGTGTGTGGCATTCTCAACTGGTCTTCTTGCCTGGGGAGACTCACTCTGGAGGAAAATACCTTGCCTGTGCATGTAGTTTTTCTCCCCAAACCTGTGATGTCGGAACAAAAACCGACACTGTTGTTCTTCCTAATACCACTGAAAAAGCTGGTACCTCTACTGGTGTTAAACATCTCCGTTGGAAATTGTCACAGGTTCCAATAAACAGTGTGTCTCCATCTATTCTTCCTCCTTTTCCTTCTCCCCTATCTATCCCCTCTAGCCCCAATGCTAAGGATTAAATTATTCCAGTTGATTAGATGTGGGGCCTTTCAATAAAATTCTGTTAAACTAAAATCTATTAAACCAAAATCGCATAACTTTTATGATTTGCATGCTGGAATTGTGTTTCCATAGTAGTTTATCTGCATTTTTTCTCATTGGATAAAATGTTTATTCTACTCAGTTTTGTGCAAAAATGTTTATGCTCTTTTTTTAAAATACATGCACATGTTGTTTGTATGTATTTTGTTTTTATCCACTGTTTTTTATGCAATAGTTCAATCATGTGCATAAAAATAGGTGGATGGAAACATAACCAATAACCCTTTTACTTGCTGGGTGTAGGTTCTTGGTCAAAAGTTTTTGTTATGAGCTGTAGAAGGGGGGTTGGTGGAGATCAAATTTGGTGGAATTATTCTTGCTGTGACCCATATGATACCCCGCACTGGAATTATTAAAGTAATTGACATCTATTGTTTCCCCATGAGATGAAAAACCTAGCGGTTTTGACAGAATTCTTAAAAGCCTTAATGATATTACACAGCACAGAAGTGTGTTACAGCTTTTTATGACCTGTACTTTACCAGCCCATATACATCAAAGCACACCTCACTTTAAATAACCTATATATCTTGAATTTAAGGTCTGAACCTTTAAAATGTATGCATCCTATTTAGCTATGCAAATACATTACCTGTAAGAAGCTCTGATCCATTGGAGAATAAGAGCCAAATACAACACTGCTTGAACAATTTTGGGCACTGTAATTTGAGCAGCTAAATTATTTATGGTTGTCTCAGTAATGTAAAAAGTGGTTCTTATCATTAATATTCTGGAGGGTAAAAGAAATATGAGCATGGGTTTTATGCAATTAGTGGCACTTTTTGACAAGGCCAAGTAATACTAGAGGAGGATCAGAGATAAAGACCATCTTCTTTTTGCTTAGAGCATACAAACACAACACCATAGCCCTTACTTAAAAAGCCTTGCTTATGAACAGACCAAATGATCAGTATTTAAAATTAAAAATACAGCAACAATTTATCACTCCTTAAATAAATTATCAAGGTTAGGTAAATAGGCTGGCCTATAAAAAATACTTTTCTTTTTTATAATGATAATGAAACAAAGGTTATAAATTAACCTGCAACTTTTAAAAATATACTTAAATGATTGTGCCTCTTAGGGTTTTTTGCTCTCCAAATCTTTCCAATGACCTTTAGAACTAAAGTATAAGAGTTTTAAAACACAAAAATCATTAGTATTCAGTATCATATACTCTCCTTATTGCAGAGGAAAAAAATTATACAGATGGGTCATAACATGCTTTTGATTGGATCTGTCACAGAGGCGGTGAATTTCTCCATAACTCATAACACATGAGAAAATATTACACCCAAACACAAATAACTTAGGCCTTTATTAATACATTGAAAAGTCTATAGCATAGCATGTGTTTGTTATTACCTAGAATTTGTACTATTCGGTGTGTTCTTGGTTATTGACATCTTAATTGGTGATACTTAAATTTGCCTGTGTACCTTGTTTTTTTAAAAAAAAAAGATATTTTGCAATACTACTATAACATGTAGCAAATTTAGCTTAAATAAAATTAGTAGTAGTAGTTATAATTAAATAAAAAAACATTAGCAGTAGATGATGATATCCTTAGGAGCAGTTAAACTACCTGAGCACGAGAGAAATTTTTACTTGATAAGGCTCAAAACCATTGAGACCCACTCAAACAATCATTAAAGAAACAGACGAAACTTTAATAAAGTGGTCAAATATGGAAAATTACACACATTTAACACACATTTAAATGGGTATGAGGGTTAAAATAAAAAGGAATGGAAGATAGGAAAGAGTAAAGAAAAAGAGAGAAACAGAGGATAAGATTGAGAGAGAGAAAGAGAAAGAGAGAGAGAGAGAGAGAAACAGTTGTGAATTAGAGACATGGCAACGCTAAATTAGAGAACATAGTCTAACAGAAAACCATCAAAGAATTATCACTTGTAAAAGGTGCTCAGTTTAACACATCTAATGTATATTTTCAAATGGTTACTTGCATAGGTTTTGGTTGCTACAGTGTCACCAGGGCCTGCTGGGGATGGCAGGTTTACATTTTCACTCAGCCACCACATAGCCGGTCTGGTTGCTACATTCTGGTGTCGTTTTTTTAGGCATCTCCAACTGCTGCTGCAAATCCTGCAACTCTGCCTCATGCAACTCTAAATCTGCAACTCTTCTACAGCTCCACTTGTTAACTTGACTCAGAAGTTAAACTGTGTCATGGCTACACCCCCTCTTCTGAACACCGCTGGCCAGAGATGTAAATGCTCTGGGTCAGAGCATATAAGAAAATGGATACTTTGTAAAATCACAAAGTTCTACAAAGTTCTAAAGTGGAGTCCTTTTTTGTCTTTTGGTGCAATCAGCGTTTAAGTATTCATTTCACTGACAGTGTGAATGGCTGGCATTGTATTAGACCACAAACCTGTCCTTGAGATAGATGTCATGGTAACTCCCAGCTCTACAGCCACTTAACTCATACATTCTTCAGAAAATAAATCACTTCCACGTGCATATCATTTGCACTCATTCTCACACCACCCTATTTAAGAGCAAGCTGCGCACTCCATCACCGTCTGGTCTTACATGAGCATGCTAGACTCATATACAGTGTACGCTATATCCTAATCGCTAAAGCTTTCTTTCCTACCTGTAGCATTCTTTACTCTTAATGTTTAGTCCTTGTACATTCCAGTGGTTCTGTATTGTGTTTACTCGTTACTGCTAACTATCAATAAACGTGCCCGTCTGCATTTAACCCATCCTGTTGTGTCTGTCTGGTGTCTCGTAACAGTAGATGTAATAACATACCATAAAAAAGAAACTTTTAAATCGTTTCTTTGTGAAAATCCAATTTTGGGGTCATGTGGTCATGGTGGGATCATAGCATAGAAGCTGTAAAAACTAAATTATTAATAAAGATAAATAAAAACACATTTCACTAAATTTGTAAAATATAATTTTAAATAATGCAATATCAAATAAATAGTATGCGTTCTTCTAGAGATTATGGACCTTGTATGTCAAGCTGGCCGGATACGGACACATGCCTTTCTCTCATTCCATTGCCAGATCCCAATGTCTCTGCTGTGCCAAAGTGCACCCCTGTGCTTCTTCTGGGTGAGCAGAAAATGTGGCTTCAGAGAATGTGGCATTTGACATCTTACTCAATGTGGTAACTCTCACAGTGACCAGGTGTATTTTGGACTGGCCACAGGAGCAAGAAAACCTGTATGGTTCTCAGATCAAGTATCTTTCCTCCACACCTCACCTTGGGTAATTCCAGTCAGGAGAGCTCTCCTATCTCAGGTGCAGGGGACAATATTTCCCCTGCTGAGCCCTGGAATTTATGTCCCTAAAATTGTTTCAGTCATTGGAGTGCTAGGACTTCCACCACTAGTAGAATTTATAAAACCATCAGAAAGATATATGCATGAGCTTCAAATAGAAGACCAAAGTCAATAATCACACCAAGGTTAAACAAACTGAAGGCAAAAGGCCATCCAGAGTTACTTTGTAATCAGCTTACTTCTGGCTGCATGTGGTGCTAGTATTTACACATAGAAACTGATAACTATGAACGATTACAAAACTGATTAGCCAAATATAACATTTTAAATTTTCATTTATTTTATTTAAAGCAAATAATAGTCTGAGTTTTACCTTTTTATTTTCAGTGAAAATTAAATACATAAAAATATTTGAAATTAAATAGATGTGTGATACCACTTTTCCTAGCTTAGCCATAGTGTCAAAACTAATGCGCACATTTTCTTGGGTGTTATGGATTACTTTTGTTTTTAGGGCTGTCTTGTTCCTTACCCTGAAGGCAAAGTCTCTGAACTTCAGCAGCGCACGCAGCTTTGTGGTCATCCACGGCGTCTGATTAGAGCGTCTGCCAGTCAATGTCTAAGGCAAATCTATACAAAATGCTTGACTTAATAAATATGTTTTTAGCCTAGACTTAACCACTAAGACTGTGTCTGATTCTCAAACATTCATAGGGAGGCTATTCCATAACTTTGGGGCTCTAAGGAAAAGGCTCTGCCCCCTGCTGTAGTTTTCATAATGCTTACTTTTAGCTACATGTGGGCCTAAAACCAGAACCCCTGTCTTATCAGGGTTAAGCAAAAGAAAACTACTTACCATCCAGTGTCTTATTTCCTTCACACATTGCTCAACTTTATTAAACTGGCCTTTCGCATCTGGCTTGTAACATGTTATGATAACTGTGTGCCATTAGCGAAACAGTGAAAACTAATATCATGCTTACGACTTATGTTGGCCAGAGGAAGCATGTAAAGAGAGAAAAGAAGTGGGCCTAAAACCAAACCTTGTGGAACACCATACTTCACATGAGAGCATGCAGAATAATCACCATTTAAATCTACGAACTGATAGCGATCGGTTAAATAGGACCTGAGCCAGACGAGGGCCGTTGAAGTTTGAGTAATATAAGCAACGAGACACAACCCTGATCCTATGCCAATAAGAGGTCATTTACTACTTTGACAAGTGCTGTCTCTGTGCTGTTCTGAGGCCTAAATTCTGATTCATACAGTTTGTGTATGTTATTCCTGTGTGAATAAGAACATAACTGCTGCACTACTGCCTTCCCTAGGATTTTGAAGATAAAGTGAAGGATTAATATCAGCCTGTAGTAAGACAGCTCACTGGGGTCAAGGTCAGGTTTCTTAATTAGTGGTTTAATAACTGCTAATTTAAAAGATTTCGGAACATACCCACTGATGAGTGAACTTTTCTCATACTGCTGATACTATCTGCTTAAGAATGTTTTTTGGTATAGGATTTAATAAACAAGTTAATAATTTTGTAGAAGAGATGGGTGAAACTAGATTGTCTCTTTCAAAGGAGTAAAATTTTCTGATCTTAAAACTGATATGATGTGGTTAGTTTATCATCAGAATCATTCGAATGGTCTGGTATACAAAGCAAAGACTCAGCATTAGTTCTGGGTGGAATGTACTCTCAGACAGTAAAATAGTAGTAATTTCCCGTAGTAAATAAAATGGCCAGCATCTTACAGTCACAAACTACACTAGCGATGAGCAGTAAGTAGAGACAATTACAGTTCTTGCACTATTCCATGTTGATGTGAACACACAACACCACAGAATTTACTTTTAAAAGTGCTATATAAAAATTATATATTATTATTGATATTTTTTGTTGTTGTTTTGAAAGATTAGACTTCTTTCCTTGTGTCTTCCAAGATGTTAAGAAAAATATCTGCTTATGTTTGAGGCTCATAGAGGCATGGTGGAAAAAAAAAATCAACCCCAAATCAATACAGTTGTGTGAAATGATAAAAGTTTTAAAGGTCAGCGCTTGTGGTCCCTCTGAGCATAACATAATCAATCTTATCTGATTTAAACTGTTCTTCTATCAAGGCTAGTTTTTCTTTCCCCTCCTGGTAAGTATTTTTTATTTTCAGTTTTTGCATGTTGTTTAAAAAATTCCTTTTTTCAACTGACCACTTGATGCATATGTTAGCGGCATCCCTGGTTAAAACCTCCACCTGATTCTCATATGTTCCTCTCTACACTAGTCCCCTCTAGTCCCCACCTCTTCGGAGGAGGAAAGCTAGGTTGGTCATCTCTCTGAAGGAAAGAATCCACATAGCAGGCTTACTTAGTCATTTGGAGGCCCATGGAACTACTGTTTGGGGGACAAAATAAGGCTAAGACTGTCTCATACTCCTCTGTACATTGATAGGAGCTTGCATTGCTCTACTCCCAGGCACTATGAGTGTGTATCCATGCCTGAAATGAATCACAGGCACAGGTAAACTCACTGCTTACATTCTTGCCTATCCTCTACAGTGATCTTTAGCTTTTCATTTCTGCATGTTTTCTTTTTTTGTGGCAAGAAGAAAACCATTGTTGAAAGAAAGGCATAAGTAGTCCCATTTGCAGTTTGCCACAAGCAAGGGACACAGCAAACATGTGGAAGAAGGTACCCTGCTCTGATGAAACCAAAGTTGAACTTTTTGGCCTAAATGCAAAGAGCTATGTGTGGTGGAAAAGTAACACTGCTCATCAACCTGAACACACCATCCCCACTGTGAAACATGAGTAGCCACTCTCGCTCTTCACCTCTAAAATGTGTGCCACCCTGGAAGAGGTGAATGATATAATGGCAGCTGACCCTGACGGCATCCCTGGGTGCAAACTCAGAGTATGCGCAGAACAGCTGGCTGAGGTCTTCACGGACATCTTTAATCTGTCCTTGGCCCAGGCAATCGTCCCCCCCTACTTTAAGTCTGCTACCATCATGTCAGTGTCAAAGCACTCTACTGCAACAGAACTGGGTGACTTTCGTCCTGTTGCACTCACCCCTGTCATCGCAGAGTGCTTTGAAAGACTGTTCCTCACCCACTGTAAAGCCTGTAAAGGTTCACTATCCACCATTCAAACAATCCTTGTTGCAATTTTTCCTTAATTTTGTCCTTTCATCCACATGCAGGGAAGTTAACTGCAGTGCCATGGGCTGTAAACCTCTTAAAGATATTGCACACAGTGGACGCAGAAACAATAGGATCTCTGGAGATAGACTTGTAAATTGACGTCTGTTTATGCTTTCAACAGTTTCTTTCTTTCAAATCCACAGGCATTTTTTTTCCACCACGAGGTGGCTGTACGACCTGAAGTGGTGTGTGTTCGTTGACTGGTGTGTCCCCACCATCAGAGATGTGGTATTGGGCCAATACTATCCTTCCATTTAAGCAGGGTTCCAGGGACACCTTTCTGCCTCCACCATTACGGTGTATGTGGCTGCCATCTCAGCATGCCATGACCCCTTAGGAGGCAGATCGGTGGGGACACATGAGCTGGTGGTCAGGTTCCTCAAAGGCTGCAGAACCATGTCTTGTCCCTTGGGATCTTGCTGTGGTCATACAGGCCTTACAGAGGGACTGTGGAACTCAGAGCCCTCTCCTTGAAGATGGCTCTCCTGACTGCACTCATCTTGATTTGGAGCGTGGGGGACCTCCAAGCCCTCTCTGTCAACGAGGCGTGCCTAGAGTTTGGTCTGGCAGACTCTCACGTTGTCTTGAACCCAGGCCAGGATACGTGCCCAAGGTACCAACCACTCCCTTCACGGATCAGGTGGTGACCTTACAAGCTATTCCCCCTCATCAGGGGAATCCTGACATGCTCTTGTTGTGTCCATTGCATGCCCTCCGGGCATACCTAGACCGCACTCAGAGCTTCAGACGCTCTGATCAGCTCTTTGTCTGCTCTGAAATATGGTGCAAATGAGAAGCTGTCTCCAAACAGAGGATCTCCCACTGGTTAGTGGAAGTAATCCTTGAGGCTTACCAGTTCTGGGGCTTACCCCGCCCTTTGAAGGTAAGAGCTCATCCACTAGGGGGATGGCCACTGCAACAGCCATGGTGAATGGGGACTCACTAGCAGACATACTGTATGTAGGGCTGCATGTTGGGCGACTCCCAACACATTTTCCAGGTTTTACAACCTGCAAATGGAACCTGTTGTGTGGTGGCTGTGACTCTGGGGAAGGGTAGGGAGTAGAGTTTGTCCCCAGCATTTCTGCCCTCTGGGTTAGGGTTACGCCATTTGGTCCGTGAAGGTTCCGTTGTTTGACCCCTGGTCCACCTATTTTCCTATCAAACAGCACACTTTACCCCCCAGCCGATCCAGCGGAGGGACCAGCCCGGCAAGACTAGGCAAGGGAGTTTCCTTCAAGGGACCCACGCTAAGTTGTGCTCTTCATGTAGCTTCTGAGGCGGCCTCATGTGTGTATCTCCACTAGATTAAGCATGCGCTTCGGCACGCTGGTTCCTGTTGGCTGGTTCCTGACATGGACTGGTGCAGTGGCGTATTGTATAGGACCCCTAGTGTCATCACTCAAAACAACATTGAAGTGAATGACAGAAAGGGAACGTCTCGGTTATGTATGGTAACCCTTGTTCCCTGATGGAGGGAACGGAGATGTTGTGTCCCTCATACCACTGCACCGGACCATCCCAGGGGAGTCGTCTTTAGATCGTCCTAGTGTCATCACTCGACACGACGTCTCCGTTCCCTCCATCAGGGAATGAGGGTTATTATATGTAACCGAGACCTTTGTATGTATGAAAACAAACAATTACATTACTGTAAAATCTATATTAAACCAGACCTAAAAATGCAGAAAGGCAAAATAATGCAGAGGGGCGACTGGAATACAAATTAAATTGTTTTTTTTCTTTGTGAGGTCATAGAGACAACATTTTGCTTTAAATTTAAATCTGATTCAGCAATTTTACTTATTAAAAATAAATAAACAAAGACAGTGTTAGATGTTATTGTGTAAAAAGAAAAAACCTAAAACTGATCAGACCTAAACATGATAAACTGATAGGAACCTCTACATATACACAGTTTATCTGTGATAAAACTTGCACCTGGCATGCTTCGTACAAGGGAGATTTTACCGCACAGCCTGCATTACCTGTGCACGTCTGTGCCTTTTTTGTGCCAGCTGTGAAAGAAATAGCAACCGGTAAGTGCTGGCAACTGTCCTGTGCTGGCTCCAAGGACACCCCACACAGCTCCCCTGTTAACTGTTTCTAAAAAGCCTGGTGTGTCATAGGCTGATCTCTTTCACTTATGCTCAGTTGCTTGTGCAGCAAGTAGCTAATTGTGACAGCAATGTCAACACAGTGGTGCAGCACTGTCATGTACCATTTCCTGCTCTTTTTCCATGAGGAATTGTACCTAATAAATTAGTCTAAATTCTCCTCCCATATAGCGATTGTAATCTTTTGCAGCAGTGGGAACTGGAACATCCACATTCTTTTACCCACTGCTGGATTTACCCACTCTTTTTACAGTTTTCCCTGACAATGCAGTGTGCAGAGTAGTGCACACACTCACCTTTCATGTGTCCATCCATTTAATTTAAAATAGAGATCCCTCTCTGATCCACCTTAGTGATTACCATGGAGATTTTATCAGTGCATTGACCTTGATTTTTGAGACACCAATCTTCGTGTTTTTGATCATGGGTCCACAGGCTCCACCCCTGATGCTGAAAAAGTGCAGTAGTCTGGTGTAAAAATGATCACAGTAAATGTGATATCCAGAGCCTAAATACTCATTTCTGACCAAAGAAATAACAGCATCAAAGGAAAGACCCTTGCCACTCATTCACGATTTTCCTGTGTAAATGTTAAAATCAATGGTGTAGCCACTACTTTCACATTAAACAAATAGTTTTATTCCCCACTTTTTTGTCTTACTTTTATGTTTTTGTTTGTCTTTGATAGCTACCATACGCTCATCCATAAAAAGGCTTTGTCAGGGTGGTACACAGCTTTGCAGGCTACACGTAAGCTGTCATATAGGGGCAAAACTCTGTACAAGCAGTCATACTCACTTGTGCAAAAATCTCTGAGCTATTAAAGATTTAAAATCCCCATGTATAATGTGAGGCCAATATATTTGCTCAGTTCACTTTTGTTGACTTCAGTCCACTTGGATATTTTGCCTGCAGCAATATTTTTTGCTGCTTTTTTATTAGTGTTTACTTATTGAGTTTTAATAGTGTGCTTGTCAAAAACACTGATGAAAATCTCAATGGGGTTGGGCTGTCAACAGAAGTTGACAAACGTTGCACACCTGCTTTTCTCTTAAAGAGGGATCGATGTGTAGGTTGAGGCAAACTATCAGCATCCTTTTCCGTTTTCCCACTCAGAAGAATGATTAGGGACTGTCTCTAATTTACCGCCTCTGGTGTTAGCCCTCTGACCATAACATCTCACTCTGCAACTTGGAACAGATGGCTCTGAGGTGCAGGATGACTCTGAGGGCTCCACTGGCTCTCTAATTTTTTCAAATGCAATATAGAAATGACAAACAGAAATGGTGCATCATGCAGCCAGGTTCATACTATGTTTTATTTTCATTTATTGTCCAACCCAAAAGCAAAGAATTTTTCTTGTGATTTCATGTTCTCATCTTCCAGTTTTGAAAAATGGTAACAACATAAAAAAAAAAAGCAAATCATAGTTCATGCAAACATATTTACTTGTTCTGGAGCAGCACAATACCTAAATGTCAGCTTTGTCTCCTTTAGAAACCCTCAATTTACAATTAGCAAATATTTATCCAAGGTGCAGGGTGGCTCTGAGGGCTCGAATGGCTCAACATTTTGGTTTAATTTTATTTTTTTAACAAAGAAGTAAGGCAAACTGCTAAGTAACTTACAGTCATGTGAAAAAATTAGGACACCCTATGAAAGCCTGTGTTTTTTTTTAACAAATTTGGAAATATAGAAATTTGAAATTAATTTAAAGCAATAGTGAATCTAGCCACAGGGGTCACAAGCCAATGACTTCGGTGCCACTCCCAAACCTGGCTAAATAGAGAGGGTTGTGTCAGGATCCGATGTAAACAGGGTGATGAGTCTAAAGTTGAAGGGCTGATGGTGAATGTTGTTATGGTCCACAAGTAGGTTGTGAGTTAGAAGAGAAGTTCTATGAGGAGTTAGATGAGCTAATTGTGAGTATTCTCAGGGGAGAGAGAGTAGTGATAGGCGCAGACATTAATGGACATGTTGGTGAGGGGAACCGAGGTGATGAAGAAGTGTTGGGCAGGTTTGGAATCAGGTAAAGAAACAGTGAAGTACAGATAATAATAGACTTTTCTAAGAGGATGGAAATGGCTGTGGTAAATACTTTTTTCTAGAAGAGAGAGGAGCATATCAGAAGTGATCTGAAAGAGATTAGTGACTGTAAAATTGTGGTGGGAGAGAGTGTAGCCAGACAGCATAGGATGGTGGCGTGTAAGATAAAGATCTTAGGAAGATGTAAGAAAAAGACAAAGGTAGAGAAGAAAACCAAGTGGTGGAAGCTGAAAAAGGAAAAATACTGTGAAGAATTTAGACAGGAGTTGAAACAGGCTCTGGGCGGTCAGTTAGTGTTTGTAGATGAATGGCAAACTACAGCAGAAGTGATCAGGGAGACAGGAGGAAAGGTGATAGGTGTGTCATATGGAAGGAGGAAAGAAGATAAGGACCAGGTGGTGGAATGAGAAAGTTCAGGATAGTTTACAGAGGAAGAGGTTAGCCAAGAAGAACTGGGACATGGAAAGAACTGAGAAAAGTAGACAGGAATACAAGGATTTGCAACCGCTGGGAGTTCTGCCACACCGGGACCGGGCCCCTCCTCCGCGGGGCGGAGGGTCCTACAGAGATCACATCCCGCCATCTGGGGGATGGTATGTAAAGAAACACCTAGGACTGACAAAAAGAGGCAGTACAACATAGGGAAAGGGCCCTGGAGTGGGCTCTGCACAAGGAAAGATGCCAGGCCCAGGGACACACATTGTTTCTACTTGAGGAGATGGGGAACACTGCGCCAAGGAGCAGTGGAGGATGCACACATGGGGCCGCCTCAGAAGCCACTAGATGTGGAGCACAACCTAGCGAGGGTTCCTGAGCTCTCACTCCCAGGGGGCAGGGTAAGCCACCCCTGGCCTGGTAAGCCTCGAGTATTGCTTCCACTAGCCAGCGTCCCCCTTTCGCCGTCCTCCATAGCAGACAAAGAGCCGATCAGAGCGTTTGAATCTCTGAGTGCAGTCTAGGTACACGAGGGCCGCACCTGACACAACAAGAGAAGGTCAGGATTCCCCTGTTGGGGGGAATAGCTTGCAAGGTCACCACCTGATCCCTGAAGGTAGTGGTGGATACCTTGGGCACGTATCCTGGCCTAGGCTTCAAGACAGCTAATGTGGGTGGAGCCTCCACTCGCCCCCGAGGGACCTCTGTCGTGAAAGCGCACAGTTGAGGTCGCCTTGGATGTGAGGGGCAAGCACAGACCTGAGCCTGTGCTGGCCCCACAGCAGGAGATGGCGGGCAAGTTGTGACATACGACGGGAGCATACACCGCCCTGATGGTTGATATATGCAACCGTCGCAGAGTTGTCCGTGCTTGCCCTGAACCATTGACCGGAACCTCTTCAGGGCCAACCACAATGCCAACAACTCGAGGCAATTGATATGCCAGTGCAGTTGTGGGTCTGACCACACACCAGCGGCTGCCTTCCCGTTGCACACTGCTCCCCAGCCCGTGGCAGATGCATCTGTCGTAATGACAATGCGTCTCGACACCTGTCCCATGGGCACCCCTGCCTGTAGGAATGCTGTGCCCCCCAAGGACTGAGAGTTCGGCGACACAACTGGGTGACGTGCACCATGTGTGCTGTTGTGCCATACCCATCTCGGGACCTGGTCGCAGAGCCAGTGCTGAAGCGGTCTCATGTGCATCAGTCCCAATGAAACCACTCCGGCCGAAGATGCAAAATGCCCCAGAGCCTCTGAAAGTGTTTGAAAGGGACCGCTGTGCTGAGCTTGAGCTCACACATTTCAGCACTGCCTGGGCTCTCTCGGAAGAGAGCTGAGCCGTCATTGCGACTGAGTCCAGGTGTATACCGAGAAAATAGATACTCTGCATGGGGGAGAGTCTGCTCTTTTCCCAGTTGACCTGAAGCCCCAACCGGGCAAGGTGGTGGAGCACCTTGTCCCTGTTTGCAACCACAATCTCTGGAATTGTCAAGATAGTTGAGGATGCGCACACCCGCCTCCTGAAGTGGGGCTAAGGCGGCTTCCGCGAGCTTCGTAAAGACACGCGGGGACAGGGACAGCCCGAAGGCGAACCGCAGAAATGGCCTGTGCCTTGGGAGGATCGAGACATGAAAGTCTCGTTCCTGGGGCTTTATGCACGTCAGTATATGCCTGAGAGTCAGCATCTTGAACGGGGACCTGTGAAGGGCCTAGTTCAGCCTCCTCAAATCCGGAGAAGGGATGCAATCTTGACCCGCAGGAAAGCAGTGCTCTTGTCTCGGATGAAGGTCTCGAGAATGCCGCTGAACCTGGGCGGGAGTCTGGTGAACTGAATCGCGTAGCCGAGCCAAATGGTCTTGAGAAGCCACTGGGAGGCACTGAGAAGGCTTCCCCAAGCTTCCAGGCTCCCGCAAAAACGATCTCAGAGTACCCCGGGTGGGATCGCTGTGGCTGACTTGGGAAAGTGCAGTGGTCAGAGGTAGAAAAAGTAGTGTGCTTTTAGTTTTCATCTTAAACTGCTTCTCTTCTGGTAAGATAGGATTGCAACTTTGTGTACTGCTTCATTATATTAGTTGGACTGAGTTGTTAGTTGGATAATTTGTGTACTCATACCTCCAGCTCCCCCTACTCCACTCTTTCTGTCTGCAGAGGACTTTGCTTCCTTCTATGATGAAAAGACTAAGCAAATCCGCAAGACCTTTACCACCTCTCCAGGTAACCTTACAATTTCCACTCATGACTTGTCTTCTCCTTTACCTTCACATTTTTTTACCTTAGGATCAGAAGGGGTTCAACATATCATCCTGTCCTGCAATCCTACCACCTGTCCACTAGACCCAATCTCTTTGGCAATGCTCCAGACCATCTCTCCTGATCTTTTGCCTTTTATCTCTTCAATCATCAATAGCTCCTTATCTTTTGGTCAGGTACCAACATCTTTTAAGAGAGCACGGGTTACTCCTATCCTGAAGAAGCTTGCGATGGACCTCTCAGACAACTACAGACCGGTATTACTTCTCTCCTTTCTTTATAAATTACTTGAACGCACTGTCTTTAATCAACTATCTCTCTTTCTCACACAGAATAACCTTCAAGACCCCAATCAGTCTGGCTTCAAAGCTGCTCACTCTACATGTATGTAATATTTTCAGTATGTAATATTGACTGCAAATAAAATACTGGATACACTGGTAGTGGGCAGAATAACTGGCAGTTTGCAGTGATTTTTATGCTTTAATACAGTCAAATAATTACAGCACCCTTAAGATGTTGTCTTCTCTTCTCTCTAGGTTGTTGATGTTGGCCCTGACCTTATTCCCTTATTCCTGAATTTTGATTTGTTAGTTCTTTTTCTTCTCCTATCGGCTGTTTCCTTTTAGGGGTTGATACAGCGAATCATCTGTCTCCACCTAACCCTAATCTCTACAGCCTCTTCATAACACCCATTAACTCCATGTCCTTGTTTATCACACCCATTTACCTCCTCATTGGTCTTTCTTTTTGACTTCTGCCTGGTACCTTCATTTTAAACATTCTCTTTCCAATTGATTTACTATCCCTCCTATTTACATGTCCAAACCACCTCAATCTGGCTTTCCTGCCTTTTTTCCCAAAACAACTAACATGAGCCGTCTCCCTGACGACCTCGTTCCTAATTTTGTCCAACCTAGTCACTTCCCAAAAAACCCTCAACATTTTCAGCTCTGCTACTTCCAGCTCTGCCACCTGTCTCTTCCTCTTCGGCACTGTCTCTAAACTATACATCACAGCTGGTCTCACCACTGTCTTGTACACCTTTGCCTTAATTCTAGCTGATATCCTCCTGTCACACCTCACTCCTGACACGCTTCTTTACCTCTTTTACACACTCTCCATTGCTCTGGATTGTTGACCCCAAGTACTTAAACTTTTGTACCTTCTTTACCTATTTACCCTGTAATCTCACTGTTCCACTTCCTTCACTTTTATTTAAACACATGTATTCTGTCTTGCTACAACTGACTTTTATTCCTTTTCTTTCCAGAGCAAACCTCCACCTATCCAGGTTTTCCTCCACCTGCTCCCTGTTGTTACTACAGATCACAATGTTATCTGGAAACACTATTGTTCAAGGAGATTCCTGTCTGACCTTGTCTATCAACCAATCCATTACCACAGCAAACAAGAAGGGGCTCAGAGCTGATTTCTGATGCAGTCCCACCTCAAATATGAACTCACTTTGTGTTGCACTTCACAATTATAATTATTTATTTAGTACTGCACTTCTGCTTTTAAGCTAGGATTGAGTTATTTTAATTTAATATTTGCTAATATTGGCTTCTTTTTATATCGTAATGAAGTATGCAATACAATTTTGCTTTGAAAACTATTAAGATAAAAACCTATTCTAGAAAAAGTCTTCAGAATAAAACCACAAGTCAAGTGGCCTTGACTTGCTTCTGTTAGGTACGTTGATTTGAATAGCTAAAAACCTTCATAGACTCGTTTAATCAACTTCTGCAACATTGTGTTTCATACTTAGAAGAGTTGGCTCGTGAACTTTCTCCCTGCGGTGAAGACAATCACTTTTTCCCAGAATGAGTGGCCCTGATCTAAATGAATCATTAATTTTCTTCATTTAAAGGACACATAAAAGGGCAAAGAAAATAAAAAAATGAGGCCCTCACCTCAGGCAAAAAGGCCATTTCTATTAGCCTGACTATATGGAAAGGATAATATAATCCTTTGACCTTTAAGGTTAGATGCCTGTATAAAAATGTTAGAGAGAAACAATCTTGTTGAAAACAAGCAGGTAGTTCATCCCTAAAGAAAACAAGGAGTATTAACAAAGAAAAACATGCAGAAACTTACCTGGAATATTCTGTTACAACTTAAGCTGCATTGTAATCTATTATCACAATTTGGATGAACTGGACTGAACTCCCTAGCAATATTGTGGTTGAATAGAAAATCCCACAGAATTCATCCATTCATCTATATATCTACCACCAAATTTCTAGAAAAAGTTGGGACAACTTTTCCTATGTCAACTTTCTTCAGACCTGTAGCAGACATCAAATATAAAATGAGCTTATTTAGTAAAAAAGTGTAAAATTCCTCTGTTTAACATTTGCAAATAAGATTTTGGCTTATGTAATTTGAAAGTCCTTCAGTTTTTATTTAATTTAATTTAAATGAAAAAAAAGCCCCAACTTTTCCGGAATTTGGGTTGTATTATTATTAAAACTGATATTATATTCTGATACGTTTGGCTTAATACCTTACAAATACATAATAATAATTCTATAACTTATGATTTTAATTAATATTGTCCATGCAGGAACATAGATCCTGATTTTTACCTTGTGCTTTAAAGGGGATTGGGAAAATATATATAAATACTTTGTTTAAAGTATAATTAATTAAACCCCTTTTTTTAACTGTCAAGATGCTATGTAATGTGATCTGTTGTATATTCAAGAGCCTAGTGTTTTCCCACTGATCGGTGAAGACAAAAATCTATTAATCAACTGCAAAGCCAAAAGAAAACCGCTGCCACATTACAGGTAATAAATGTTTCATACTAGCTGTAAGGAAGTGAACTGAGTAGAATCCATAATGGCTTTATTTAGAAAAGAAGCAGTATTCAAAGAGAAGTCATGAAGCAGGCATAAGTGGGTACACATTAATCCAAATAGTAAGAGGTAATAGGCAGACAAATCCAAAATGTAAGACAAATAGCGTAAACCAAACAGAGATCAAAACCATATACTTGAAATAACACATGAACGATAGGTAAATTGCTCGGCAAACAACACTTCGCAATGTGCTTAGCGAGTTGGTAGTTTAAATAGCCCGCTAACAGGAAGTCCTCACTGAAGATGGCAGCCAGGGCTAATATTCAGGGGACGACGCCCTCTGGTGTTGAGAGGGCAGAATCGCTACACTAGCTCAGGCACCATAAACAAAGAGCACTGCCTGAGGGTCAGGTTTTGCCGTTTAAGTTTTCTTGAAAGTAAATAGCAAAAACATAATTCAAATTTATGCTGTTTAAATTAAAATGAGGCATTTTCTTTTTGAGGCAATTTGAATAAAATCACATTTTAAATTGTTACAATGTTTAGATTTTGACAGTAGCTTTCGTATGAATTTTTTAGAGTGTCATTTTTAGAAAACTTTTAACATTTAGACAAAGTCAAAAAAAACTATTTAATCACAAAAATGACAGGTTTATCAAATTTAGAAAAATACAAAATACATGGTATGCTAATGCTCTTGAAACGCAAAAAGAAATACACACATCCTAGAACCAATATCCTGAAACATTATATCATGTTGGGTATAAATGCATAGAATATTTAAACATTAAATGGCGAACATCTGGACACTAATGAAAACAAACCAGTGACAGAGAGAAGTTCTGACAACACTTAGATCAAAGCAATGCACAACTATAAGAAAATATATCAGTGCTTGCATAGTGGGGAGTATGTCATGCTGATAGCAGAGATTTGTGGCCTTACAATATTCCATCTGTTCTTTGTTCTCTCATTCCTTCTTTCTCTGTCAGAGAGGCACAGAGACACACAAACACTACTATTTTTTACTATTTTTTTACTTTGACGGTGGCCCATAAAATATTGGCTTGTGTGATTAACAAGTATTTTTATTTGATTTCATATTATTGCCCATTTAGAAATGCCCCAACTATTTCAAAAGACAATAAATTTGGCGTATTTTCAAAAATTGAAATACGTGGCCCAAACTGCCACAAAACAATAAAATATTGGCTTGTGTGATTTAAAAGTATTTTAGATTTCATATTATTGAAATTTTTAGAAACTGAAAAATTTCAAAATTCCTTAGTATTGTAAAACATTAACAGAAAAGAATAGCATAGGCAAAGTGTTTGTAACTGAAAAAAAAATTCCTCTGTGTACACAGAAAAAGAATATCTGTTATGTTCTAGTTTTGTACTGTTAAGTTTTTTACATTTAACTCTCTTTGTGTGCGACAGTTTTTACTTACATGTAAAACATGTAGACATCATTGTGTGCTGACAGTAAAACATTGAACTCCTGCTTACAATTGCTTTGCTTGTGTCCTTGGACTAGCAGCCCCTATTGGCCATGAATATTTCCGTTGTGTTGTGACTTGATTTAGTTGTGTTGTGAACGTATACATTTTTTTTGGGTATGTTCATTTGAGTAAGTATGAATGCTTAAATCCAAACCCTGGTGGGCATCAAACAAGGTGATATGATATAAATGTGACACGACAAAAAACAGAAAAACAGACATAATGTCAGAAGGTTCGATGCAAATGCAATTCTGATTGAGATTCTTTAATTTAAGGGACAGAATGCTCAAGCCTAATAACCTTGTTTTGTTTTATCAAAGAACCCGTGTTACCTATTAGTTGAAAAAGGCATTGGAAATGCTTCCTAATTGTTTGTGCGTACAATGAAGAAAATTCTGACGCTCTTTAAACATTTTAGGTGCTCTTTGAAAGTTCTCAGCTGGTAAAAGTAAAACCATATACACATCCACACGATGGCACACCTTCATCTTTCACAAGTCTTTTTGGTTGGAAAGATCTTTGTATGGACGCTTTGTATGGATGCTAAGCTATTAATTTTGGCTTGATTCCGTTGTGTTGTGAAATTATGTTTGCTTTTTAAATGTTGTTTAAAAGTACTTATGGACTTGGGCAGGCTTGGGGTCGCGGACTGAGCAGTATGTGGCCCAGAGTCACAGAATCGCTAACCCCAATACCGGGAGAGCTACAGATAAAGGCGTCGCCTCTTTATAGACCAGGGCTAAATCCCTTGGTATTCCTACGGCTCTAGTCGACCCCATCTGTGGGTGTGTCACACTGGACAACACAGCCTTCACCAGCCTTCAATGCTACACCCACTATGATCTAGCTGAAGACTGGCTGCATTTTCCTGTCAACTGGAGGCGGCCATCTTGAAGCTTGGCTTTGGAGTGGCAGCCGAATGTGTGGGGTTGCGGGGTTCCTCATCCGTTAAAATGAGGAACCACTTAGCTGCAACACATAATCCAAACATTTAGCCAGGGACTAGGGAATTTTTCCCCCTGGCATCTTAAGCAGAATAGAGTCATTTAGTCCTGCCCAAAAAAAGGTCCTTCAGGTCAACATCATTAAACCCCACGAGGCCGCATAGTCCACAAAATTCCTCCACATAATTCTCAAGGATGGAATTGCCTTGACGAAGGCGAAGCAGATGGCTAACTGCTGGGTTCATTATCTAGGTGGATGATTCTGTAAAAAAACTCCCACTGAGGCGAGCTGTACTGTAGAACCCAAGGTGCAGTTTATGTACAAGGTGATAAACCATACACATAAACTAAACTTGACTTGACAAGACAAAGTATGAACACTAGCATAAATATAGACTTACCAAGCAGTGGAACACAAACAATCATCCACAAAGACAAAAGGCTACAAAGGGCTATATACACAGACAAACAAGGAAGACATCAACTTAACAAGAGACACCTGAAACCAATAAACAACACAACACATAAATAACCAATAAAAACAGGACTTAAAACGGGGATCATGAAAGAGGAACACACAAGGATCAAATATCACATGGCAGGGAAATGAACAAAAGCATGAACAGGACAAGAACTCAAAACATAAAGCATGAAACAAAAAAACAAACATTAAACATAAACAATGAACATGAACATTAAACATGAACAAACAAACGTGAAACAATAGCATAACAATTAATATTAATTATTAAATAATTAATAAATAATCTGACTCATTCGTTTTTCTGTTTTTTACACTTTAGATATGCGCCATGTAACTTTCAAAATTACCATACATAATTATTTGGCTCATTTTTGTAATTTATTTAATTATCACACACAACATATCTCTAGCCATATGACCGATTATAATTATTATGTATTGATTTGTTGGCGGATTTCTGTTACAAAAACTGCTTAAGGCCAATTGGCACAATTTATACTTATCTCAGTAACATCATTAAAATTGAACTGAATGTTTTTAGATCACTAATGAAATCTTCATATCAGGTGTAACCTATGAAGAGAAAATGACACCAATGACACACAGGGTAATATTTGTGAAAGTGTATGTGACATTGCAAGAGTAAAATAAATTCGCATGTGCAAAATAAGTTTTGTAAAAATGTAAATCAAGTTATAAGCTCAAAAAACATTTTGCATCTTTATATTAATTTGGAATAAATATGATTTGTATTTTTTGGACTTAAGTTTTTTCCACGTTTGAAATGTTGACACATTTTTTGCGCTGAAATGTGGCCAAAAGCCTTGCAAGTCTGTAAATGACAATTTCAAGCAAAAACAGCGGTGTTGCATACACAGGGCATACCTTTTCCTGCAATTTCTTTCTTTTACTTGCACTTGCAGTTTTGGCACAATTCTTTACTAAAAGCATAAGTATTTCTTCTAACCAATCAAATGGGGTTCTTGTTGATGCTGTGTTTTCTATTTTCTGATTGGCTCAATAACTTATCAGGAATACGAAACTTGTATCATTTTAGCTCAAAATCATCTGGCGGCAGCAGGAATTACCATTACATAGTAATTCATAGTAACCAATTACATAAGAATTGCTTACATAAAAATCAAAATCTTGAGTATTTAAATTTTCAGGCAGGAGACAGTGTCAGTTGCCAAAGTGCATTATATTTAAGTATACAACAATAAGACAGTCAAACAATTCAATTATGTTAGGCAAAATATGGGAGTAAGACAAGAAGCTGGAGGATTAGTAAAGGGCCTTGCCTGGGGGCCCAGCAGTGGTGTCTTGGTGGTGCTGGGAATCGAACCCGGGTCTTCAAGTCATTAGTTCAACACCTTACCCATTTATAGCATTTGTCATACGCCAAATTCAGAGTGACTTACATTTATTTTATTTAAACAATTAAGCGTTAAGCGCCCAGGGCTGGTAACTTGGTATTGCTGGTAATTAAACCCACAATCTTCTGGTTAGCAGTCCAGCAAAATCACTACCAAGCTACCACCACCACAATATCCCAGCTGGCATTAAATATTCAAAGAACTTTATCTTACATTTTGTACATGCTTGGTTAATGTTTAAAGGATGTTTTTTTTTTCAAATAATGTTCCTATAATGTTAAGTGTGAACATTTTGGGGATGTTTTGGATGTTTTAGGTAACTTTATACATATATTCTTATTAAAATATTGGCACAGTATTTTATACTAACATATAACATTCTCTTAACATTCTCTCAGTCACATTAGGAAAATGTCATTTAGATATGAGATATCACAATAAAAAAAGATCATAATGTAATGTTTTTATCAAAACTATAACATTTTAACTTATTAATTTAATTATTTTTTGGATGTTTTGGGGATGTTGTCTAGGTAACAGATTATACAGTATACTTAATAAAATGTTAGCAAAATATTGCTTAATAACAAAAAAAGTACATTCTGTCAGCCACGTAAAGAAAATGTTATAATGATATTATTGCGGTCTAGGACACCAAAATGTTTTTAAAAAACATTCACATTAGATTAATAGATTATTTATTCATTAATTCATTCATCTTTCATACCCGCTAATTCTCTAATTCAGGGTCATGGGGTTCTGATGGAGCCTATCCCAGCCATCTCTAAAAGGGCGAAAGGCAGGAGGGGTACACCCTGGATGGGTCACCAGTCCATCACAGGGTAACAGATTATGTCTCAATAAAACATTGGAACAATATTGCGATTTATTATTATCAACATTCAATGTGATGTCACTGTGATTGCCTTGCATAGGACAGATTGAATGACTGCTGAAAAGAACTCTAGGCTATGAGAGAAGCTGGTTGACTCTTGAAGGAACTCTTTTTGTATCACTTTTCTAAGTTTTGGGGGTCCATCTTCCAGCATCCATTTCATTCATAATTAGCAGCTCATACCATGACCGCATGTTTGTTGTCTGACTTAATATATAATGTGTTGGTTCCTCAAGTCATTGGTCTGTTTATAAAACCGGTAAAGAATCTTTATTTTTATAAATGTCACATCACAGCTTGTGATTCTTATTAAGTGTTAGTCTTGTTTAAGCCTTTCCTACCTTAGCAAAGTATCTGAAAACCTAATACTTAGGTTTTCCCTTTCGGTCATTCATGTTGACATTGTGTCGAGTATACGACAATGATACTCACTTTTGGAAGCCCGTATTCCTCCAATGTTTTTGTAAAGGCCAATGAAATTGGGTGTAAAGAATTTGCATGGCTGGCCATGCCCCACATACTGTATCTGGATATAAATAACAGCATCTCTTAGAAGTTTGGTCAGCAGTCCCCCCAGAGTGCAGCCCTAGGGGCGAAGGCATACACGGCCTCTGAACAAGCTGCGTCCACCTTACACGCCATGACCATTCTGCAGGTATATCAGGCCAGGACATTGAAAGAATTGCATGAGGCTCAACCTGACAGAGGGATGTTTACACATTTCTCCACAGTGAAGAAGCAGACGGAGGCTATCAAACACATTCTGCCTCTATGCGGGTCAGGTCCTAATCTTTCACCTCACAGCCCCCAGTCAAGCCTGAACATTGGCCCACCATTCACAAGAAGGGGCACAGCCAGCTCATTTCCCTCTTCTCTGGGTCCTTTTGCAAGGGCCTAACGCTTGAGTCATGCATTATATCCAGTTTGGACACAGACAACCTGTTTCCTCAGGTTCCAGTGCCAGGAGCCTGTCACACAGTCCATCTGATGCATTCAGGGTTCCAGGGGCATGGACAACTGGCTCTGCAGACTAGGCTTCATGATGTCATACATCCTTGCCTAGAGACTTACATTTATCTCTCTTATACAACTGAGCAACTGGGGGTTAAGAGCCTTGCTCAGGGACCCAGTCCTTCTAATTGCCATTCCAACACCTTAACCACTGCAGCACCACTTTCTCTTTGAGGGGCGAGGATAGGCTTCACCCCAAGGCGGTCCAGATGATCTGAAGTCGGTTTAACCAGGCACAGGTAGACCTGTTTGCCTCATCAGAATCGACCCATTGTCAGTTGTGATACTCCCTAACAGGGGCCCCCCTCGGGGATGCACTGGCACAAAACTGGCCTGTGGGTTAACCAAGTATGTGTTCCCCCCTAGTAAACCTCATTGCACAGATTGTAATATCTGTAGTGCCTCCTTCCCTGTGGGAGTTTGGTACCGGGACCCCCAGTGTTGTACTTGACATAACGTCAGAATGAATGATAGAAATGTAACCCTCGTTTGACAAAAAGGTAACCCTCATTTTCTGACGGAGGGAAAGAAGACATTGTGTCCTCCATACCACAGAACCAAACTGCCCATGAGTAAGTTGAGATGCTTTTAACTCCTCAGAACAGATCAAGTAGGCAGAAGCAATACTAGTCTATTTATACCTGGATATCTGGGGCATGGCCAGCCATGCAAATTCTGCACACTCAATTTTATTGGCCTTTTTAAAAGTCAGTGGTATTCATTATTAGGGAACAAGGGACCTTTTATGTCGTTCACTTCCACGTTGTGTTGCGTGTACGACACTAGGGGTCCCTATACCAAATGCCCAGGGTTAGAATGAAGTTCCGGCATGACATCAGGGACTGCAACCTGCAACCTCTTGTGCTTCACTGAGACATGCGGTGCCAGACCATGCCATTCAAATGGCTGAGTTCTTTTTGGTTCACCGCATGGACAGGACAGTGGATTCGGGGAAGACAAGGGGTGGAGGTGTGTGTTTAATGATTAATGCTAGCTATTGCGCTATGTCGTAACTCAGAGCCCTCCTCTGAGCGGACAAATTCGTAGGGGTGTCACAAGTTGAGCCAATTTCCACTATATCCAAATTAAACTATCAAAGAAAATAATAAACTTTCAAAAGGAATAAAAAGTCTTGAGTCCAAGGTGAGAAGAGCAAAATCTCCAATTTATTGCAGTCAGATTGCCTTCTGTTGGATCCTCTGAATGCTATCTTTCCAACAATAAATGGGACAAGCAAAAAGCAAAACCTCCGTAAAGAGTATAATACCAAAAGCAAGTGCAAAGATTCTCTAAAAATCCAATCCTTTTATACCTGTGGAATTCAGTCCCTCCCCTTTCTTAACCAATGAATTTCCATTATTTTCAAATTTATCCAATCAGATTTATCCAATTGTGATGTAATTACCATTATTTCGCAACTTCCCCATTGTGATGTTACCCTTATCTCAGGATGATGTAATTGTACATTGTGATGCACGTTACGTTGTGCGGTAACAATACCTGTGGTCTGGGTTGCATTGTGATGTAATTTTTTCCATTGTGAGATATTTTTCCTATTAAAGTCGAATTCGACTTCGATGTTGTCAATATAAAAGCCTATTCTCTTCCTGATTTTTTCACACACTTGCTTGGCTTGCCTGCAAACCGAGACCCTTTTCGCTGTGGAATTTTTGAATCTTCCAATTTTTGAACATCTGCTGACAATGCGTAAGTTTAATTTTATTTTACTCTTCTCTTTTATAAGTTTTTATATATTTTTTTTGTTGTTGCTTAAAGTACTTCTAAGTTATATTTTCAAATCACCTATTTTGTATAACCCATTTAATGAGTTGTTAGTTCACTCTAGAATCACCTATTTTGTTTATCTTTAATAATTTCTTTATTTCTGCACTTAGTTGTTTACCACAGTTTATGATTATTTATCTACTTTTTAAGACTGTATTATATAAAAATCATGACCAGTGGTACTTTCATTCTTTTAAACTCTTTTCTCCATTTTTCTTTCTAGCCCGTTTAAAAACTGCTAAACGTAGGGAATACATCCGACGGGTGTGTGGTGTTCCCAACTGGCCTGCCTGACTGGGGAGATTGGTGTTTTTCTAGACCGTCTCATCCATCTACGCACTCTGGAGGAAAATATCTCGCCTGTGCATGTAGGTTTTTCCTCCCCATACCTGTGATGTTCGGAATACAAACAGACACTGTTATTCATCCTGATACCACTGAAAAAGCTGGTCCCTCTACTGGTGTTAAAATTTCCGTTGGAAAATTGTCACGGGCTCCAATACGCAGTGTGTCTCCTCTCCCCATACCACTGGATGACGTAGACTGGCGTTGGGTGCTCTGACAACATCAATGACTTTGCGGAATCAATGGTGGGATTTACCAGAAAAACAAGCGGATAACACAATACAAAAAAACAGTAATCTGCCCTTTTTTCCAACCAAATGCCATGGGTGGATAAAATCTATAACGGACTTTAAAGCACCCAGCTTCAGAATGTCTACTGCGGACGTTCTCTAATAGAGGAGCTAAACATCCTCTATACTCGTTTTTCACAGCGCAGCTGGAACTGCATCGCTAACAATGCTGCTGGCTTGAACAATGACAATACTGCCTTCACCATCTCAGAGGCACGATGTGAGGAGAGCCTTCAGGAAAGTAAACCCCAGAAAGGCATTAGGGACTAGACACCATCTCAGGTCGAGTCCTGAAAGCCTGTGCTGACCAGCTAATGCCAGTGTAAAACTGAGATTTTTTAATCTCTCCCTGACTCAATCGGTGGTCCCCACATGCTTTAAGCAGTCCACTATTGTTCCCGTTCCGAAAAAGAGACATCCCATCAGCCTCAATGGTCTACCGCCCTGTAGCCCTGACTACTACTCTGCGTTATGAAGTGCTTTGAGAGGCTCATCAGAGACTTCATCGTTATAACACTCTCAGGCACACTGGATCCTATACACCTTCACCTACGGCCACAAGAGAGGCACTTAAAATAAATAATCACGTCTCCTCATTCATCACCTTCAGCATTGGGGCTCTCCCCAAGGATGCGTCCTAAGCCCCCTGCTGTACTCTCTCTACAGACTGTACTGCCACGACCAGCTGCAGTTCTATCATCAAATTTTGCTGACGATACCATGGTAATAAGCCTGATCACCAACGATGATGAGACAGCCTACCTTGAGGAGGTTAGGCACAAGGGACAGCTGGTGCCAAGACAACAACCTCCTCCTCAACATCAGCAAAACAAAGGAGATGATTGTGAACTTCAGTACAAAGCGAGTGAGCAACTACCAGCCCCTGACCATCTTCATTAACCTAGTAGAGAGCATGGACAGCTTCTGCTACCTGGGGGTCCACATTACACAACATAACATGGTCCTGCCACATCGAGAGCACAGTGAAGAAGGCCCGACGGCGCCTTTCCTCCTCAGACGCCTGAGGGGACTTCAGATCCCAACAATTAACTCTTCACTCTGCTAAGGTCAAGAAAACGCTTTCTTTCAACCTAGACAAGTGCAGAGTAAATGAGAAACCTTTTTTCCCCCAGGCGATTCTGGCCCCTCAACAATGAAAAACCAAAAGAAAAAAAAACTGAAAAAACTTAAAACGGACTCATACACACTTCATACATTTAAAATTAACCTTAAAGCTGCTCTACACACATCATTATCAATATAATTAATAGTTGCACATAACACTGAAATGTTCAAATGCTTATTTGCACAAGAACTGTTTTACTGGTTTGTTTACAAAATTTGTTACTTTTTTCACTTTTCACTGTTTAATATGCAATGTTTATTGCTGCTGCTGTTTACACTACCCCCCCCACTACCCCATGCCCCCCCCATCTTTCACTAATATCTTTTTATTCTCTTATCTGTTTAATTTTTAATTTTTATTCTGTTTATTTTTATTTTTCTTATTCTCTATCCTCATTCTCAGGAGTTTAGTTGTAAAGTAACATTTCGTTACGTGTCATACCATGTATTTCATGTAGACGACAAATCAAATTTGATTTGATTTGATCTCACTCACATGTACTCCACTGAATAAGAGCACATTTCAACTGTCAGTCACTGTCTGGTCTTGATTTAGTTTATGGATATGCTAGACTCTCCTTGCTTACTTTCCAACTGCTTCTCCATACCTGCATCCTTCACTTCTGGTTCCTAAGCTCCTTGTCCTGTTTCCACCTATCCCTAGTTCCTGTAGTCTCCTTTGGTTCCTGGTCTCTAAGTGAACTTTGCTACAGCCATGCTTTCTTTCTTACTGAACTGTAACCAGTTTGGTTCATATAAACGCATCCGTTTGGGGGGGGGGGGGGGGGGGGGGTTTTAACAATTGACTTCTCCAGTCTGGTGAATCGTTACACCTACACATTTATAGGTGCAATAGTAAATAGTAAAATTAACTGTTTAATTATCTGATTTAAAAAATATTTTTTACAAATTAACAAACCGGCGCCATTGAACTACAGGGTGCTGGTGGAAATTAAGCTACTGTTGGTCAAAAGGAGAGGAGGGGTATGCATAATAGACAGAAAGGGAGAAGGAAAGGCAAAAGTGTAGGACTGAGAGTAGGGACGCTGAATGTTGGGACAATGACAGGGAAAGGTAGAGAGCTGGTTCATATGATGGAGAGAAGGAAGGTAGATATATTGTGTGTACATGGACCAGGTGGAAGGGTAGCAAGGCTCGTAGTATTGGATCGGGATTTAAGTTGTTTTTATCATGATGTGGATAGGAAGAAATGGGTAGGAGTGATCCTGAAAGAAGAGTTTGTGAAGAATATTCTGGTGGTGAAAAGAGTGTCAGACAGTTGATGAGTCTAAAGTTTAGAAATTGAAGGGTTGATGGTAAATGTTAAAAGTGGTTATGCCCCACAAGTAGGTTGTGAGTTAGAAGAGAAAGAGAGGTCCCTGGCGTTGGTGAGTTAGATGAGGTAATGTTGAGTATTGGCAAGCCAACCACTGTTGGGTCCTTGAGCATTTTTACTATAAGAGCACAGGAAGGAGCACACAGGTAGATTACATCTTATGTAGACGAAGCAATCTAAAAAAGATTAGTGACGGTAAAGTTGTGGGTAGGAGAGAGTGTAGCCAGACAGCATAGAATAGTGGTGTGTAGAATGAAGATGTTGGTCTGGAAGAAGAAGAGATCAAAGGTAGAAAAGAAAACTAAGTGGTGGAAGCTGAAAAAGGAAGAATGCTGTGAATTTAGACAGGAGTTGAAAACCGGCTCTGGGTGGTCAGCTAGTGTTTTTAGATCAATGGCAAACTACAACAGATAGTGATCAGGGAGACAGGAAGAAAGGTGCTAGGTGTGTCATGTGGAAGGAGGAAAAGAAGATAAGTAGACTGGTGGAATGAGGAAGTTCAGGAATAGTATACAGAGGAAGAGGTTAGCCAAGAAGAAGTAGGACATGGAAAAGACTGAGAAAAACTAGACAGGAATGCGGGACAAGGATTTGCGGCACAGAGTGAAGAGAAAAGGCCAAGGAGGAAAGCCTATGATGAGTTGTGCACTAGGTTTTAGACACTAGAGAAGGAGAGAGAAGGACTTGTACAGGTTAGCAAGGCAGAGGGATCGAGATGGGAAGGATGTGCAGCAGGTTAGAGTTATTAAGGATCGAAATGGAAAGGTGCTCACAAGTGAGGAGAGTTTACAGAGAAGATGGAAAGAGTACTTTTGAAGTGTGAATGAGGAGATTGAAGTAAACAAGTGAAGAAATGAAGTTAGGATGGCTTTGAAGAGGATGAAAAGGGCAAAGGCGGTTGGTCCTGATGAGATACCAGTGGAGGTGTGGAAATGTCTAGGAAAGGCAGCAGTGGAATTTCTTACCAGATTGTTTAACAGGATTTTAGTGAGTGAGAAGATGCCTGAGGAAATGGAGGAGGAATGGAATGGTGCCTATGTTTTTAAGAACAAGGTGATGTGCACAGTTGCAACAACTACAGAGGAATAAAGTTGATGAAGTCATATAATGAATTTGAAGACCTTAGAGAAAGCATATGACAGGGTACCAAGAGAAGAGCTGTGGTATTGGATGAGGAAGTCAGGAATAGCAAAGAAGTATGTTCGGGTGGTGCGGGAAATGTACAAGGAAAGCAGGACAGTGGTGAGGGTGTGCAGTAGGTCAGACAGAGGAGTTCAAAGTGGAGGTGGGACTGCATCAGGGATCAGCTCTGAGACCCTAGATGACACTGTGATCTGTAGTAAGAGCAGGGAGCAGGTGGTAGAAAACCTTTAGAGGTGGAGGTTTGCTCTAGAGAGAGGAGGAATAAAAGTCAGGCAAAGCAAGAAAGAGTACATGTGTTTTTGAATGAAAGGGAGGAAAGAAATGGGACCATACTCAGCTAGATTGTTTAGCAGGGTTGGGGTGCCATACTCCAACATAGCTGAGGCTAAAAAGTATGGCTATCAGGCTATGGCCAGGGTTGAACATACATTAGCTATCTGTCCCTCATCACGACATCATAACTAAGTAGCCTCTAACCTTTCTATCAGTCCACTGGAGCAACATCTGCATTGATAGGTAAAGCTATAAATTGCACACAAAGGGCATGCTCCAGGCATATCAGGCAACCTGCTGAGGGACCTGGATGAGGGTGAAGAGGCCACAGATTTATCCCATTGAGCCACCAAGGAGACAGCTAGAGGCATAGAGGAAACAGACATGGCCTATCTTCTGGATGCCCCAGTTGCCTTCTCAGGCCCTTAGGCAATGCGCTCAATAGAGTTCATAAGGGCAAAGAAACAGTTGGCAGAATTTCAGAGGTACCTACCTTACCACCTCCAGGTCCAAAGGGATGCTGGGCAAAAGAAATCCTCTAAAAAGACTCTTCATATTATTTGCCAAAGAATGACAGTGTCGCTACCCACACCTCACTAAAAAATAAGGTGTCGAGACTATGGCAGCTAACAGGGCCCTTAAGTAGAAAGTCTGAGGACTGCACTCTCCCTAAGAAGGTGCCTGGGAAGTCCTGACGCCAGACGTCAATGAGGTCCCCAAACAGGTTTTGGTCGTGAAACTAGAAGTCACGAAAGGATCAATAGAAAATGCTGCAGTGGGTCCTATGCGACTCTAGTGCATCTATATACTCAACTATTTGAACGTCTGGCTGATAACAGCACAGTTAAAGCAGCAGGTGGTTTGACATTGAGATGTCATTTTCGCACACAAAGTGTGCTTCCCTCTCCCAAGCCAAGACCACCATCTGTTTAGTGGTCGTCTGGGACTTGGTCTCAATGCAAGTCAGGTTTGACCATGCCCAGGTCGAATTGATTTTTAGCGATCTAATCTGTACTTTTCTTTTCTAGTGGCTTGGCCAAACCAACTCCTTCTTTACTATCCACTGTAATTCCTTGTATTCCTGTCTAATTTCTTTTGTCCTTCTCATGCCCACTTCTTTTTGGCTTACATTTTCCATCTTCCTCTACCTTTTCCTTTTGTATTCTCAGTTCTATACTCTTGCCTCTACTCTTCTCTCTCTCTTTCTACTGACATGTCTACCTACTCACCAGCCCAATTTCTATTGGCACGTTGTAGGTCAGGGGTTTCCAACCTTTTTGGACATGTGGCCTCTGAATTTTGTCTAAATTTGCCAGCCCAAAATAATGCAAAAGAAACATCATTCACATTTTATTTGTTATGTATAGAGTACATAGCATAAGTTATCCGGAAACATAAATATATAAACCAGCTTACCTAATTCAGTGTGATGGCTGAGCCTGTTTCTGTTTGCACAACATGCCAATCTGTAGTTCTTGCCAAGCCCACTCCCATTTTTTTTTGTGTCAGACTGTTTACCCATCTTACTTTTCCCTGGTATTAACTTTAAAAACGCTACCGTTTTATTTTCACGTACATTTTCCCTCGAACTCCATTACACCAACTTGGAGACTTGCACTCCTGCGGGAGTACTGTGGGAGTCGCGGGAACCAATGCAAGCAAGTGTGGTGTGGGACAAGATTTTGTGGAAAAAATTAAATTACAAAAAACATAAAATATTATCTACTGCATGAAAAAAACAAGGATGACTAGAAGTAAATAAAAACAGTGTAAAGAAAGAAGCTATAGTACAGGAATGTACTGTAGTCCACACCAAGGGAAAATGTCTAAAGTGCATGACAGGTGGATTGCTTAGTCCTATAAATATTATTATTTTTGTTTCTTTTTTATTTGTATTCAACAAGAAGCATTAGAAAAAAGGAAAAATGTATACCTGCAGGACTTTTGAGGTCGGGAGTGGGACAAAACAGGAATATTGCAGGAAGGAACAGAGAAAAGACCATATAATTGCATGAAGGGGTGGGGAGCAGGACATCTGCAGGAACGGGACTGAAAAAAATGGCTGCCTGATACTTAACTGCAAGTCTAATTATATTACCACTAGTAGATGTCTAAAAAATTGCTAGCTTGTATTTATTATTACTTGAAATTTAAAGGTTAAGCTTTAAGAACCATGTGAAATACCTAAACCTCAAAGCATATATTTCTACCAGTATGCGTGCCACCATGTTTTTAATTTTTTATTTTAAATACATAAACACTTCACGTGACGAGTTATGATTGCAAGAGATTTATCTGAAGGGATTTTTTATTATATTGTCACATCTTTACACATTTTAAACTTCCTTTATTTTCAGTCTATTATGAACATCCATACCTTAAGGTATTTAGCTCAGTTTTCCATACTTACTTTATTTTTAATGCCACACATTCCTTTGTGGGTGATTTTTAAAAGGTTATTTACTTTAGGTTTAGCCTTATATTGCATTTCCCATGCAACTTATGCTCAGGAAGAATGAGTCTCTCCATGTCATTCTTATCTAATAAAACACCTCACATAGTCAAGTAACCAAAATGTTTAAAATTGTTTAGATTAATTTACAATGTTTTTTTAACAATAATTTATTCTATTTACTGTAACATAATGGGGGGCTGTTTCCAGGAAGCTATAAGCTGTTTGAAAGAGTCTGTTTTTAGTCTGAGGAGTTTACTTAAATAGCAGTGCATGAGGGTGAGTGGTGATTGAATTCAAATGTGACAATTTAATTTATTATTTATTTATTATTATTATTATTCATTTATTAGTATCTATTTAATATTTTTGGGCATCCAAGTTATTTGACATACTCGAATTTTTTTTTAATGAAAAACAATAATTATTTTTTTCCTGGTAATTAGTTACTTTTATAGTTATATAATAATAATAGTTACATAACATTATATAATAATAGTTACAATTCATGAGAAGTAACTATAACTCGTGTGGGCAAGCTACTTTGGAAAATATAGTAAGCTAAACTATAAGTTACGTCTCGGTTACATATGGTAACCCTCGTTCCCTGATAGAGGGAACGGAGATGTTGTGTCAAGTGACGACACTAGGGGTCACGTTTTGGGAGCCCGAATACCCCGATCTAATTTGAAAAGGCCAATGAAAGTGGACGAGCGGAATTTGCATAGCCCGGTAATGCCCTGTACTTCCAGTATAAATAAACAGTTTTGTCCTAAGAAGCCGAATGACGACTCCCCAGGGGCATGAGGGACACAACGTCTCCGTTCCCTCCACCAGGGAACGAGGGTTACCATTTGTAACCGAGACGTTCCCTTTCTGTTGCTCACTCCAACGTTGTGTACATATCACACTGGAAACCACGGGGCAGGGGCCCTATGGAGATCACATCCCGCCAGCTAGAAAGTTTCTAGGGAGTTGGGAACACTGTACCGGACCGGAAACACTTACCTCAGTGGAAAAAACACACATGGGGCTGCCAGAGGAGCCACTACATGCAGAACTAACCTAGCTAGGGTTCCCCAGGAGAAACCACCTAGCTCTGGTCTCCCCCGGCTAGTCCTCCGCTGGATTGGCTGGGGGGGCAGCTTGATGAAAGGATTACAGGCGATCCTGTGTCAGGAATGGACCCATGCAGGACCCAAGTGGTGCAATCCTACCCAAAAAGGGGAGGGGCACCGATGGCAAGCACTACACCCTACCCGTCCCCAGAGTCTAAGCTCGAAGGGGTCTCCTTGTAGGCCCTGAAGGACCACAGAGAGATCCCAAGAGGAAACGAGGTGTGGTACCGGAGGGCGCAACCTCCTGCAGCCTCTGAGGAACCTGACCACCAGATCGTGCCCTCCCCAGCAATCTGCCCCCTATTGTGTCATGGCCTGCCGAGATGGCAGCGACGTACACCTTGATGGTAGAGGCAGAAAGGCGCCTATCCAGCTCTGCTTGCAGAAAGAAGAGAACCAATCCGATGCCACATCTCTGTGGATCTTTCCCAGGTTGTACAGCTGCCTTGTTGAGGGGGCTCTAGCCGGAATGATGGTGTTCACCACAGAGGGTGACAGATCTCTTAAGTCCTCCTCATGTGCATGCAGGGACCACACATGGAGAGCCTCCAGGATCCAAGCGTGGATGCCATATCGTGCTCCTTGCCCTGGGAGAGAAGGTCCCTCCTCAGGGGAATTGGCCAGGGGGGCACTACTGCTAGCAGGACTAGTTCGGAGAACCAGGTCTTGCTGGGTCAGTAAGACACCACGAGCAACAGCTGCTCCTGGTCCTCCCTGACCTTGCACAGAAGCTGTGCCATGAGGCTCACTGGGGGAAAAGCATACTTGCACAGTCCCTTGAGCCAGCTGTGTGCCACTGCATCTGTGCCGAGGGGGGCCCACCTGCGCCTGGTCAAACCACCTCCAAATCAGCTGGACCGTCTGTGGGTGGAGCTTCCACTCGCACCCAAGGGGTCTAAGCATATCTGCTACACGATTGAGGTCACCTGGAATGTGAGTGGCACGTGCAGATTTGAGCCTGTGCACACCAAGCTGAGACATGCTTGCATACGGCGCCCCAGCCCGTGGTTGATGCATCTGTCATAATGACAACACGCCTGGACACCTGCTTTAGGGGCACGCCTGCCTGTAGGAACGAGATGTCCTCCCACTGACTGAGAGTCCGGCGACACGCCCTCCCCCCTTCTTGAGTACAATGAAATAGGGGCTGTAAAGCCCCTGTTTCATCTCAGCCCAGGGGACAGGCTCGATCACGTCCTCCGACCACAGGACAGTAGCATTCTTGCATCGGACTGAGGTAACAAGAATGCCTCTGAACCTGGGCGGGCGTCTGGCGAACTGAATCGCGTAGCCAAGCTGAATGGTCCTGTGGAGCCACTGAGAGGCACCGGAGAGGCTCACCCAAGCCCCCAGGTATCTCACCAATGGCACCAATGGTACACATCCAGAGTACCCCAGGTGGAATCGCTGTGGCTGGTTGGGGAAGATGCTGTGGTAGGAAGACAAGCGTCCTTGCCACTTCACAACTTCCCCAAAGGGCCCAGGGCTGGCGCCACTGATGGACGCAGTAGCCGACCAGGCTGAACCCCGTGCATCGAGTTGGCTGAGCATTCAGGCCCTGGAGGACCGACCCACTGAACAGGGAACCACAAACTCAGTCCAGATCCGATGGCAGTTATCAGCAAGGACGCACCGGGACTGACCGGGTGCCCCCTGCTGGAGGTTTGACCCAGTAGAGGAGAATATTGCTATATTGCTATATAGAATATTTTTTGCCAAAAGTGATGGCCGAGGTAAGATAGGAGCTCAACCCGGTCCCCCTCTTAGGGGAGCATCCAAACCGGTTTGCAAACTCCTCCCTGGGTCGTCCCTCTCAGGAATGCTTCGAAGCCTTACGAGGATTTTTAGTGTCCTGTCGACGGGCCTGCGATGTCACCTTCCTGCAAGTAGCCTGGTGGACGGATTGGCTGTAGGTCCCTACTGCCTCGGTGCCGCTGCAGCTATCGCAGGGTGCTGTCTCCGGGATGGAGCAGACTGCTGGCCTGCTGGCTAGGGGAAGCGGTGCTCGTGCTTGCCTTTCACCAAGGCAAGATGTGACTTATCGCCTCAGTCCGCTTCTTCACTGTGGAGAATTGCTGGGAAAATTCCTCCACAGTGTCACCAAAGGGGCCACCCGATGAGATGGGGGTGTAGAGAAAGTGAACCTTCTCAGCCTCCCACATCTCAGCCAGGTTAAGCCACAGGTGGCGTTCCTGGACCACAAGTGTGGCCATCGCCCTTCCCAGAGCCTGCGCTGTGGCCTTCGTAGCCCAAAGGGCATAGTCAGCCACAGAGCACAGTTCCTGCAGGAGCTCTGGGTTGTGCCTCCCCCCCTTGGGTCCCCCCTCATGCAGCTGTTGCAACGCGGATGCAGCTTGCCCAGAGGCAGTGTAAGCCTTTGCCACAAGGGCAGAGGAAAACTTACATGCTCTGGATGGGCGACCCATCCAGGTGGCGGCTGTCTGCGGGCACAAGTGCACCACGATAGCCTGCTCCACCTGAGGGATGTCCTCATAAGCCCCCGGCTGATCCCACCTCGAGGGTGTATCGGGATCTGGCCGAAAACAGCGATTTCCACGATTTTGTCAGCTCCTCGTGTAACTCCGGAAAAAAAGGAACCGGGGGCAGGTGCGGCTTAGTACGAAGCTGAGGAGGAATGGGGTGCATGCAGGGACACCTCCCACCTCCCTGCTCTCCCCCAGCACCCAGCACTACGGCCTCAGGCCCAGAGGCAGGAGGAATCGAGTGATGAGATGCAGGAGAAATCGAGTGATGAGTGGCAGAGGTGGCTGGGGATTTTTGCTGGGCAAAAACCTCCAGCCGAGCACGCAACGTTCCTGTGGGAAGTGCCTCACAAGAGGGGCACGTCCCATGCATGAAAGCATTTTTTGTGTGGAAATAACCCAAACGCAAAAAACAGTGATCATGCCGGTCAAGGAAAAAACGCTTTTAGGAAATTTTTGCGCGTTTAAGGTAAATTGCCTTTAATCGGTTCTTTTCTGCTGCTCGCTGAACTTTTTTTTTCTACTTCGTCGTGCTGAGAAGACGTCTCCGAACAACAGAACGATGAGCAGTATCGCAGCCGGTTTACTTACGTTACCGGCTATGCAAATTCTGCTCGTCTAATTTCATTGGCCTTTTCAGATTTGATCAGAGGTATTCAGGCTCCCAAAACCTGACCCCTAGTGTCGTCACTCGACACAACATCGGAGTGAGCGACAGAAAAGGAACTCTGCGTTAAATAAAGCTTCACTAAACTAAAGCTACTCCTTAGGAAAAGTAGTAAGCTAAGCTACAGCAACATGGCAAAAGTAGCTTTTTGAAATAAAATTTTATTTCGACCTACCTTCCACAAATAAATTAACGAATATGTGTACCATTAAACCCCTATTAAGTAATGACCTAATCAAATTGAAATTGTGTCCAGATATGCAGCTAGGTGTTAGGGATGGCATAGAGAGAGATGGAGGTTTGAGAAAAAAACTGTATTTAATGAGTAAAAACTTTTTTCTTGCTTAAAAGGGTAAAAAAGAAAGCAATCTAGTGGTTGTCTTTTGCTAACTGTTTTTTGCAAATTTTACTGAATTGCATAGGATGTGTTAGCAAGCTGATTTGGGAATAACCTGAATGTGTGTCCTCAAATTCATGTTCGATGATTCTAAAGTTGTGTGCAGCTTCGTTTTTGGGTAGCGCAATTAGCACCCAAATACTGTACATGTTTTTTTAATTAGTAGCATATACTTCTTACAGTATGGTCACATTGACTCCTGCCTCAGGATTAATTCCTCTCTGACATATTTTCATCAAATAAATTTCTCGTATGTCAGCCCAGTGATTATTTAGCCACCCCAGCCACCATCATCACTCGATTCCTCCTGCCTCTGGGCCTGAGGCAGTAGTGGTGGGTGCTGGGAAAGAGCAGGAGGTGGGGCAGCACCACCGGACCAGTCCCTGCGTGCACCCCTTTCCTCCTCTAGCTCGGGCCTGCCGGTCTGGACACTGGAGGGACGTCAGGGGTTCCCCAGTTGCTCCCTCGAACCTGACGAGATGTCGATCGTCAGCATCTGAGAGTGGGCTCGAGTCCATTGAGAGGCTGACGACTCTGCTGAGCCGGCGAGGGCGAGATGGCAGCCGTACTGGTCGGGCGGGCCGGCCATCAGCGTCAAGGCCATCGGGCTGCGGTGGTCTCCTCCACCCGGGCCCGAGAAGTCAAGGCTGGATAATTGGTTCTTGGGTGCCAGTCGCGACGCTAAGCCGCACCTGCCCCCCGGTTCCTTTTTTCCCGGAGGTACACGAGTAGCTGACGAAATCGTGAAAATCGCCGTTTTCGGCCCAGATCCCGGTTACACTGGCTCCTCGGCTCTCACCTCCCTCGAGGGGGGGACCAGCGAGGGGGTTATGAGGACGTCCCTCAGGTGGAGCGGGCTATCGCGGTACACTTGTGCCCGCAGACAGCCGCCACCTGGAGGGGTCGCCCTAGACTCCCATCCAGGGCATGTAAGTTTTCTTCTGCCCTTGTGGTGAAGGCTTACACTGCCTCTGGGCAAGCTGCATCCGCCCTACATGCCATGGCCACCCTGCAGGTATACCAGACTCAGGCGTTGCAACAGCTGCACGAGGGAGGGCCCAACCCAGAGCTTCTGCAGGAACTGCGCTCTGTGGCTGACTATGCCCTTTGGGCTACGAAGGCCACTGCACAGGCTCTGGGAAGGGCGATGGCCACACTTGTGGTCCAGGAACACCACCTGTGGCTTAACCTGGCCGAGATGCGGGAGGCTGAGGAGGTTCGCTTTCTTGACGCCCCCATCTCACCGGGTGGCCTCTTTGGTGACACTGTGGAGGAATTCTCCCAGCAATTCTCCACAGTGAAGAAGCAAGTGAAGCAGACGTAGGCAATTAGTCACATCCTGCCTCGGCGAAGGGCAAGCACCGCTTCCCCTAACCAGCAGGCCCAGTCTGCTCCATCCCGAAGACAGCCCCCTGCGAGAGCTGCAGCGGCACCGAGGCAGTCGGGACCTACAGCCAAGCCAGTCCACCTGGCTACTCGCAGGAAGGTGGCATCACAGGCCCGTCGTCAGGACACTAAGAACCCTCGCAAGGCTTTGAAGTGTTCCTGAGACGGGCGACCCAGGGAGGAGGTTGCGGACCAGTTTGGATGCTCCCCTGGGAGGGGGACGGGGTCGAGCTCCTATCTCACCTCGGCCGCCTGTCAGCCGGCAGGCGGCCAACACACACAGAAAGAGCAATATTCCCCTCTACTGGGTCAAACCTCCAGCAGAAGGCACCCAGTCAGTCCAGGTGCCTCCTTGCTGATAACTGCCATTGGATCTGGACTATGTTTGGGGCTCCCTGCTCAGCCGGTCCGTCCTCCAGGGCCCAAATGCTCAGCTCATGCTCATGCCCGATGCACAGGGTTCAGCCTGGTCGGCTCCCATGTCCGTCAGTGGTGCCAGCCCCGGGCCCGGTGGGGAAGTTGTACAGTGGCAAGGACGCTGGTCTTCCTGCCATGACATCTTCCCCAACCAGCCACAGCGACCCCACCCGGGGTACTCTGGATGTGTCTCGGCGCGAGCCATTGGTGAGGTATCTGGGGGCTTGGGTGAGCCTCTCCGGTGCCTCCCAGTGGCTCCTCAGGACCATTCAGCTTGGCCCAGGTTCAGGGGTATTCTGGTTACCTCAGTCCAAGGCGAGAATGCCGCTGTCCTGCGGTCGGAGGTCGCGTCCCTTCTACAGCCCCTATTTCCTTGTACCCAAGAAGGGGGGAGGGAGCAGGCCAATCCTGGATTTGAGGACGCTGAACCGGGCTCTTTACAGGTTCCCATTCAGGATGCTAACCCTCAAACACATTTTAACGTGTGTAAGGCACCAGGATTGGTTCGTGGCTGTAGACCTGAAGGATGCATACTTCCATGTTTCGATCCTTTCAGGACACAGACCCTTTCTGCGGTTTGCCTTCGAAGGTCGTGCATACCAGTACAAGGTCCTCCCCTTCGGGCTGTCCCTTAGCCCCCCTCCGAGAGGCGGGTATACGCATCCTCAATTATCTCGACGACTGGCTAATCCTAGCTCACTCACGAGACATTGTGGTTGCGCACAGGGACAGGGTGCTCCACCACCTTGCCCAGTTGGGGCTTTAGGTCAACTGGGAAAAGAGAAAACTCTCCCCCGTGCAGAGTATTGCTTTTCTCGGTATCCATTTGAATTCGGTCGTGATGAGGGCTCGGCTCTCCCCGGAGCGGGCCCAGGCGGTGCTAAGATGTGTGAGCTCTCTCAAACGCAGCTCGGCGGTCCCCTTAAAACAATTCCAGAGGCTCCTGGGGCATTTAGCATCTTCAGCCGCGGTGGTTCCACTCGGCCTGATGCACATGAGACCGCTTCAGCACTGGCTTCACGACCGGGTCCCGAGATGGGCATGGCGTCATGGCACACACAATGTGTCGCTGGACTCTCAGTCAGTGGGAGGACATCTCATTCCTATGGGCAGGTGTGCCCCTAGAGCAGGTGTCCAGGGCATGTTGTCATTACGACAGATATGTCGACCACGGGCTGGGGCGCCGTATGCAATGGGCAGGCAGCCGCGGGGGGGTGGGATGGGGCCCCCGCCGGCAGTGGCATATCAATTGCCTCGGTAGGAGAGGCTGCTGGTAGGTCATGAGGTTAAGCAAGGCTGCGCTTCGACACGCTGGTTTTCCTGTCGGCACTTACTTTCGGTAGACCCCTGACGCAGCCCGGGAGCTGTGGCGTGTTGGATAGGGACCCCTAGTGTCGTCACTCGACACAACGTTGGATGTGAGCGACAGAAAGGGAACGTCTCGGTTACATATGGTAACCCTCGTTCCCTGATGGAGGGAACGGAGACGTTGTGTCCCTCATGCCACTGCTGCTTTCAAATTAGATCAAGGTATTCGGGCTCCCAAAACGTGACCCCTAGTGTCGTCACTCGACACAACGTCTCCGTCCCTCCCTCCATCAGGGAACGAGGGTTACCATACGTAACCGAGACGTTATTTTTATTATTTTCTATGAGGTTGGAGAGATACGTTTGATCTAGCTACACTAAGAGCTATTTTATATGTCAGGATGCTCTCTCTTTCCATGCTGCCTAAAATACTGACAATTGTAGTTTGGTGCCATTTGCGTTCTCTGTTTTAAAGAGCGTGTGTGATCATTATACCAGTGAGAGAGTTTCTTATCTTTAATTAATTTTCTTTTAACTGGAGCAACGTTATCTAAGGTATAAGGGAATGCAGCATCTAAATATTCAGTTGCCTGCTCGAGTTCTGTTGGGTCAGACAGTGATAGCTGATAAAGCTCTGGGCGGTAGTAAGATGTGAGTGTATGTTTAAAGCGATAGCACGGCGCTGTGTGTACGTTATTAGTATGAACACATTTTAAATGAAATAAAATTGTGATCAGAAATAATCTCGCACTGAGAGAAATTGTTACTATATTACTTATACTTACTCTGAAAGATAATACTAAATCTAATGTGTGACCTGCTTTATGAGTGGGTCCTATTACACACTGTTTTAACTCCCAATCGAGTACAGACATAAATGCTGTTCTCACTGGGTCGTCTGTATTTTCAAAATGAATATGAAGTCTCCAGCAATTAATGCTCTTAACAGAGACAACCAGGTTTGATAGGAAATCTGCAAATTCGGAGTACGGTTCTGGGGGTCTGTAAATAATAATTAACTTATTAACTTAATAATAACTTATTATTTGTGGCTACAGATGTAAGGTTACTGTAGAGAGCTTCAAATGAATTAAAATGTTGTCCATGTTTGTAATACGATAGTCAAATCATTATTATAAATAACTGGGCGTCTCCTCCTCTTCCAGTTGTACAAGTGCTGATGTATGTAGCTGTATGCTGGAGGACTAGCTTCAATTAATGCTACATACTCATTCGGTTTAGTCCAGGTTTCTGTTAAACACAGAATGTCAAACTCCTAATCCGTGATCATTTCAATAACCATAAGTGCTTTAGAAGTAAGAGATCTAATATTTAACAATCCCAGCTTCAGATCAGAGGTGCAGGCTGTGTGTTCAGTATGTTCTGAATTACAGGCATCTATATTAATTGAAATTACTGAAGCAGACTTTCTGGGTTTTTATTTTGTTTAGCTCTGGGAACAGACACAGTCTCAATGTTATATAGAGAATAGAATACGTAGGTTATATGTAGGTTTAGAGGTGATAACCAGAAAATAGCTTAATGGACACACCTAGGATCGAGAAAAAAGGCCTTTCAAACCCTTGAAATGAACTGCAGCCCTCGATCTGAGACTATTTTTCTGTTTTGAAGAGGTAATGAAGTAATGCTTCTGCGGTCTCCATGGTCATGGGTAAACCCTTTAGGAGCTTGAGATGGTAAGCCTTGAAAAATCAATCCACTGCCAAAAAAAAAAAAAAAAAAGTCAAACCGCCAGAGTGATGTAGAGTGTAGAGTGTGACCAAGAATGCCGAGGAGTTGGGAAGGGTGGTACCAGCTTTCCAGCTAAGAGATGACAAGATACCTTGGCCATGGCGCACGTCCGAGGCAGAGGTAAACATTTTGAAGCTACTGCATAGCCAGTTGCATCATGGGGTACAAGAGAGAGATTCCGGGGTTTGCCCTTTGGCAAAATGAGGAATCTCTGGAGCTCCTTAACTGTTGTTTCATCGGGCCAGTGTGTAATGGTGGTGATCTTTCTCTTGTCCATACAAATACCCTGTGGGCTCAGAATGTACCCCAGGAAAAACAAAACAGTAGTCAAATGGAACAGACACTTTTCGGCCTTGTGGAAAAGCTGGTACTCTTGAAGTTTCTGGAGAATGGCCTTGACATGCTGTTGTTGCTTGGATTCAGTTCTGGAATAGATTAGAATGCCATTAATATAGGCGATTACAAAATGCTGGGGAAATTTATGTAATACCTCATTTATGTATCCCTAGAACACAAAAAGAAAGGTTGGATAGTCTATATGGCATGATGAGGTATTTGTAATAGTCTGTGGACATGACAAAATCAGTCTTCCACTTATCTTCTTCCCGGATACGGATGATCTTACCACTGGGAACTGGCCTGTCGTGTAGAAGGTCTATGGCACACACAGTCCCATGGTCGTCTGTTGGGCGGCAATTGTGTGGCTCTCTTTGGGCGAAAAAGGTCAAGGAATTGCAAGTATTGTTAATTTTTTGAGCAGGCATAGGCAGCTCAGGAAAACATCGGTGGAAGCAGGCATCGCCCCATTTTAAGATCTCTCTGGATGACCACAATATGGCAGAATTGTAAGATATAAGCCAATGATGCCCAAGCACAATCTCTCTGGTGGAATCCTCCAGAACCAGCAAGCAGAACTTTTCCACATGGAATAAAGTCCACTTGCAGCTGTACTGGCCCTACACAATATCTAATTCTTCCCTCTTCTTTTGGGCCTCCGGTGATGGACTGAAGGTTGTACTCGGTGGGGTTTAACTTCTTTTTGAGCCCAGAGAGCGACCCGTAGTTGAGGAGGGCATGCGCTGTAACGCACAGAAAATGAGTAGTCAGCTGTACCAACTTGGTTAATGGGCATAAATGAGTGAAAGAGTAAGAGATTGCAGTGTGAGCCCTGGCTTCTCCTCCAAGCACCCCCTACTCCCCCCCCGGCAATTTCAAAGTGTAATTACCTGAGATGGGAGGCTGCCATACCTTTTACATCTCCAGTAAGAAGTGGAGGACTGCTGCTACACCTGGGAGAGCAGAACTTTCTGATGGGAATGCCCTAATAGGTGCCTTTCAGGAGGGAGACTAGGCCTGCAAATCAGACTTGAGTGGGCCAACAAGGAGGCAGTAATAGAGGGTTAAAACTTTTAGGAGGTAAAACGTAACGTAATAGAGGCCATTTGTACATTATAGAAAGGAGCTTGGTCAGATTTTCACAGACAGTCAGTGAGAGAGATGTTTCACACCTTGCATCTCAAGATAGGTTTTGCCCTATAGTTCCAGGCCTCTCTTTGGGGTTGTCCTACAAAATCCTTATTAGAGGATGAAAAAAAAATCACAAACCTCACGACGGGGTGGGAGTTTAGTCTTTGTGACATGGTAAAATAATGCAAATGATGCTGTCTGTGTTACTATGTCAGCGCGAGAGCACATGTAGAAAGTAAACTTTGCTGGGGTGCATAAACAGTTTCTCATGCATTATAATAGCTATTGCTACAGATGAAAACATTTTTATCACACAAAGCTAAATGCTTTGAGAGCTACCTGGTTTTGAGAAATTTCCTGAAAGAATGATTATCACTGCATAGTATTCTCATGATTTGGAGTAAGTTCCTTTGTTTTTGGATATTCTCTGTCTTTTCTGCTTATGTGTCTTAGCGTTTGCCCAAAAGCCCTAGGTTACAGAGATCAGTTCAAGGGGGCATTTTCCTGTTCCTACCCTTTCCCCTCTCAGACTATGGCATAAAGAGCATGACGGAGCTTGAGCTGCATATGGAGCATTCCCTAGGCAACGGTGCCAGAGGCGGGGATTGACACCGATGGAGCTACACACAGCTTTTTTCAGGACGCCCGGACTTTTCAGAATCTTGCAAAATCCATATAATCGTCTCATTAAACATCTCCGGTCCAACTAGAAAATAATTTTGAAAAATGTCTGTGTAGTTTTGATAATTTTATAGCCACAATAACCTTAGATTAAATTACTTACATGACACATGTGGTCATGTAAGTAATTTTTCTGTTGTACTCCATCCACATCAAGATTCCATATTATGTGCACGATGAGATCCTTTTCTGCTCACCATGCTTATAAATAGTTATGGTTTTAAGTTACAGTCAGCTCTTACTTTTGTAAAACAAACAGGCCTTTTTTATCCCAGATCTTTTGTTGACTCTCTGTTTTTGTTTTTTGTCTATTTTCTGTAAAAAAACCCAACAAAGATGAAATCAAAAAGCCAAATATTTTTATCACCAGTTTTTTGTGAAATCAGTGTTTCAAAAGACAGGGGACCTGTTTTTCCAGTGGTGTGGTATGTCCTGGAACTGCTAAATGAGAATAACATTGAGGGGCTTCTGTAGTGTATTATATACTTCAAGGTGGGTAAGTGTGATCTAGGTGTCAAGTCCTGATTTTCCACTGGGGCTCATGCTAGAGCTGATGCTTAGTTAACGGTGGCAATTTTTAAGAGACAAATTTTTCATCTGGCAAGGAGAAGGACCCTCTACATCACCAATGTGTGATTAAAATTGCTTTGCCCACTGCTGTTTTCCTCTTTCTCCATATTTTTGATTTCTGTATTCTGTATTCTAAATACGGGGAAGGAAAGATAGAAAGAAAAGAAATAGAGAGATTGCATAATATTTTTGACCTGAAGTATTTAGTAGAAGTTCTCAATGTTTGCTTTGAAGACAGTCTTTGAGTCTTTGTGGATGATCTCCCACCTGGACACCTCTCAGCAGAACAGCAGGCCTACAGTATGGAAATTTGTAACATGTACAGTGCCTTGAAAAAGTATTTTTTTGTGTAACCTTACATACACATACTTAAATGTTTTTATTGAGATTTTATGTAATAAACCAACACAAACTAACACATAATGTAAAGTGGAAAGAAAATGATACATAAAAAGTGTGGTGTGCATTTATATTCAGCCCCGTGTTAATACTTTGTAGAGCCACCTCTCACTGCAATTACAGCTGCAAGTTTTGTAGCTCTGGCTGTATGTTTCGGGTCATTGTCTTGCTGGAAGGTGAATCTCTTTTCCCAGTAAAAAGTCTTTTCCAGCCTCCAAGAGGTTTTTTTTCCAGGATTGCCCTGTATTTAGCTCCATCTATCTTCCCATCAACTCTAACCAGCTTTCCTGTCCAAGCTAAAGAAAAGCATTCCCCGCAGCATGATGCTTTTACAGTGGGGATGATGTGTTTAGGCTGATTAGAAGTGTTATTTTTCCGCCACACATAGCACTTTGCATTTGAGCCAAAAAGTTCAACTTTCGTCTCATATGACCACAGCACCTTCTTCCACATGTTTGGTGTGTCCCCTATATGGCTTGTGGCAAACTGCAAACAGGACTTCTTATGTCTTTTTTTCAAAAATGGCTTTCTTCTTCTTGCCACTCTTTCATAAAGGATAGATTTGTGAAGTACACAACTTATAGTTATATAGTGGACAGAATTTCTGCAGCTCCTTCAGAGTGACCATGGGCCTCTTGGCTGCTTCTCTGACCAGTGCTCTTCTTGCTCGGTCTCTCAGTTTAGGTGGACGGCCATGTCTTGGTAGGTTTGCAGTTGTGACATACTTTTTCCATTTTTGAATGATGAATTGAACAGTGTTCCTTGAGATGTTCAAAGCTTGGGGTATTTTTTTTATAACCTAACCCTGCTTTATACTACTCCATAACTTTATCCCTGACCTGTCTTGTGAGTTCCTTGGTCTTTATAATGCTGTTTGTTCAGTTGTCTAATAAACCACTAAGGCCTTCACAGAACAGGTGTATTTAAAGACTAAATTATACAGGTGGACTTTATTAATTAATTCGGTGACTTATGAATGCAATTAATTGCACTGGATTTTATTTAGAAGTATTGGAGTACAGGGGGCTAAATACAAATGCTCGCTAAACAGATTTTTATTTGCTTAAAATTAAAAAAAAACGTATATCATTTTTTGTTCCACTTTACATTTATGTGTTGGTCTAGCACACAAAATCTCAATAAAATACATTTAAGTTTGTGGTTGTAACATGACAAAATGTGAAAAAGTTCAAGGCATGTAAATACTTTTTTCAAGGCACTGTAATTAACAGGGATTTTTTTTTGCTTCAGATATATTGACTTTTCATAATTTAAGAGGGAAAAACTCATTTAAAATAACAGAATGTTATTTTTAATGTCCTTAATACATTTTTACATAAATTTGTTTTGGGTGACATTACTTTATAATTTTATAATATTCACTTTAATGCTATATATTCAGTATAAGTAGGCACGTTTGGTCCATCTCCTTTCACCTCTATCCAAAAACATGTGTTCCTTATAAATTAGTGCAAAATAGTAAAAAAATATTTTCTGGATAATTTTCTGGATAGAATCTAGAATAGAAAGCTTAAAAGAAGACTTGATATCCTGGAACTGTCATCAGTGTTGGCCCTGGTTGCATACTTATAACATTGGAAGCTATGCAGGGTGATTCATTTCTTAAGCAAGAAGACCATTCAATTTTCCAATTTTTTCATCCATATTTCTTTACTTGTGAGCTGCTGATGGGCTGGTCCTGAAGCTGGCTGCTGACAGGCTAGTCCTGTGTTTTGTTTTCGTTTTGGAAGTAGCTGGTGTTTAAGCTTGTTCTCTTTTTCAAAATCACTGGCAGCCTCTGAATTTTCAGAAATGTGATCCTCACATTCTGAAACCTCTTTGTCTACATCATCAAAAGCACCAAAATCAATTCCAAGGCGCTCTGAGCAGTGAATCTTTTGGCCAACTTGATCAGCTGTGATAAGAAACCACACTGACAAATAATTAATTACTGTGTCCCACCCCCAATTTGCACCTGGAATAGAGTATAAAAAATGTTTGCAACCAGGTGCAGGAACAGAAGGGGATAATACTATATACTGGGTATCGTACACAATGAAAAACTTTCCAAAAGTGAGTCATGCCGAACCATACCAGGCTGTAATATGCAGTGGAAAAGCGCAAAAAATAGCATGTGCACCTTGCACATTACATGGAGACATCGCAATCCTCAAGTTTTCAGATATAGAAGAAATACTTAAAGAAATATAAGGTAATTTTAAGATTCCAATTCCTAATTGTGTTATTTTTTAAATAGTTTTCATGTTTGAATCATTTGAATAAACAAATAAATCCTGCTTTTCAGTACCAGTATATAAAATTGTTCCAGTATCTTAGCAATATACTTATAAATATAGCTAAAATAAACTGTATTTGGGTTTTCTTTGTTTACCCAAATGTCTTGTTTGTGGAGGATTATTATTCATGGTCAGGTCTAAATGTTCAGAAATACATGGGATTACATGGTGCATTGAGGTCAGGGGGTTGTATATATCTTTTAAAACTGTGTGACCAGTAGAATGTATAACAAAAATTTGATTCATTTACATTTAAATGATTCATACTCAAACATACTTACACTCTTACACTTATTATTTCTATTTCAGAATGACACCAGCAAGAGGTGATTCCTACAGTGTATATGCAATTTATGCTGCCAAAAATAAGTGTGATAGAGAAGAGTGATATTGAAATGGAATGTCATAAAATTAAGGACTTTTGTGACTACCATTGCAAATCAACACTGATCACTGTTTTTTTAATTATTTTCTATATTTGGGTCGTACAGGGCTGAAAATGTATGAGCTATGTTAACTTGCCCTAAGATGTAAATAATTTTGTAAACATGTGTGCAAAATGTATGCTCTAACTGCCTATATTGAGTAGATCCCCCCGTTTTTTTATTTATACTAATGTAGGTCCATCACATAATCCTTAATCCTAGCCAGGATTAATGCTTATTAATAGTTCTATAGATATAAATAAAATAAAAAACTGAATATTAGAAAATTCAAACATTCTTAAAAAACCATCATAATGATGCTTACAAATTTCCATCACTGCAAGATGAAACAAATAGTATGAAATATAAGATGTTGCAGATTTAGCCAGGTATTAATAGAAGCAATGCCCCATGCTATGTTATATATATATTTTTTTTAAATGGCTTGCTATTAAGAGTTGGCAAGTTATTAAAATGGTACACAAAACATTGTAAACACATAGTATTTATTTATTTTTTTTACACCATGTTTCACATCAGTGCACCCGAGTACTGTTTGTATTGTTTTGGTAAAATGGTTTCATGTTTCTAATTGCACTGTCAATGTCAAAAGCTTAATATCTGTATTACATTTTAGTTTGCTGTAGCTTGTTAGGTTCTCTAGCTCTCTGAATGCTGGATCACTGATATAGTATGTGTATGACTGATACAGTTTTCTGGTCGGCCAGAAAAGTAAACAGCTTCAACATGAATTATTTGATCATTAGTTATTAAATCTTAGTTTTTACTTTTACTTACTTTTATCGTCAGTAACACCCATGCACAGGTCAGGGCCTTGGTTGATTTGGGACACTGGTGCATCTTAAGGTATAGAGCTGTATCCTTACCTAACAATTTAATTTTGATCATTCTTTTCATTAACATACATAAACCTTCCAGTATTTACTGCTTCCTTCAGCAGCATTAGCAAAACATAAACTTTAGCTTTATTACTTAATGCTTAAAAAATATACTTGTCTTAAAAGTTTATTCCAAACAGACGAATTAGTTCAGATAAAAAACAGACTAAAAATAGGTCACAACAATAAATTAACATAAATTATTTTGCACCATATCATTGTATGTTGATAGTATCGTCAGTAAATGTTAATTCAAAATTAATATATAAAATAATATAAAATATAATAAAAATCTAATTTGACAGTAAATAATGGTAGTTTCATGTACACCACTGTTTGCAGCAAAAGCACTAAGATATAGGCAATTTAATTCAGTTGCTAATTTAATTTTATGTTTACTTTCTACTGTTTCTTGTTTCCACTTTGTCTCCCAGAGGACATGAACCTTCTGCTTAGCTAAAATAATTGTTGTCGGTAACTGCACATGTTTGGTTAAGAACATGAACAAAACACAATGTTTGATTCATCCACTCATGTGGTGCTGCGCAGGGATAGTAAGGGGCCTAAAGCTGCATTTACACTAAATATATTAAGCGACCCAATTCCGATTTTTTTCCTACAATGTGGCACAAAACGGATATGACCCACAAAAGTGTCACATGGGTTCTGATATTTTCAGATCGGTTTCAGGCATCATACGTATGTGGAAATAAATCAAATATGAATCGAATACATGCATTAGCATCTGTGATGTAAGCAGACAGATTTTTAAATCTCAATGCAAGTTAAACATCATGGAATAAGCAATGGTGACGCATAACTTCAGATGTGCAACTGTGTATTTTTTTTTCACTTAAAATCAAATCTTCAAATTGTATATAATTTAAGTACAGTTAAGTTTTTTTTTTAATTTATTTATGATTTGGGTATTTTTTGTTTACCTTTAAGTATTATTCTATCATTTCTACCCAATGTTATGGGTGAATATGAGCCTAAAATGTAAGTCCAGTTTGAAGAACTGCTGCACGTCATTAAAGGATCATCGGTTAGACTGGAGTGCTTTACTTTATAAAAGTAGGTCTCCTCTTGGATAGCATATGGACTCTTTCCTGACTCCAGAGATTTACAAACCCAGCGAGACTTTGCAAACTTGGCTCATAGTACATCTTTGAGCTTTATTTAACTGAAAAACGCTGGCTCATTTAATCTTAACAAAATGTGGCTAGTATGTGGGAACAGGGCATTCATCATTGCAAAAACAGCTGCAGGTTATGATTCAGGGGTTTTGTAGCACATAAGGGACCTTTTCTAAAGGTAATATAAAATAGTATGTAGTAGCAGCACAAAGCTGAACAGGCCTCCAGCATTGTCAGTTTGGATTTTTGAAGAACATATAGGTCAGAAATCTTGGACACACCGTAATAAGGGTGGAGTTATATAGCAAGCAATCATTGCAACATATTACCAATGTACAGTGCCTTAAAAATTCATACACCTAGAATTTTTCACATTTTGTCACCTTATAACCACAAACTTAAATTTTTTTTTATTAATAAATGTTAAAGATTTTTTGTAACATAAAGTAGCACATAATTGTGAAGTAGAATGAAAATAATACATGGTTTTCAAAATTTTAAGCAAATAAAAATATGTTTGAAAAAATGTGGTGTGCATTTGTTTTCAGCCCCTCTGCATTAATACTTCGTAGAGCCACCTTTCGCTGCAATTACAGCTGCAAGTCTTTTGGGATATGTCTCTATCAGCTTTGCAGATCTAGAGACTAAATTGGTTTTTTTCATTCTTCTTTGCAAATTAGCTGAAGTTCAGCCAGATTGGATGGGGAGCATCTGTGAACAGCAATTTTAAGTCTTACCACAGATGCTCAATGGGATTTAGCTCTGGACTTTGACTGGGCCATTATAACACATGAATATTCTTTGATCCTATCCATTCCTTTGTAGCTCTGGCTGTATGTTTATGTCATCTTGCTGGAAGGTAAATCCCCTTGTCCATCTCAAGTTTTCGCAGCATCTAACAGGTTTACGTCCAGAATTGCCCTGTATTTATCTCCCTCCATCTTCCCATCAACTTTGATCAGCTTCCCTGTCCCTGCTGAAAAAAAACATCCCCACAGCATGATGCTGTCACCACCATGTTTCACAGTGGGGACATAGATCTTTGCATTTAGGCCAAAAATTTTTGGTCTTTCGTTTAACAATGGCTTTCTTTTTGCCACTCTTCTATAAAAGCCAGATTTTTGAAGTACACAACTTAAAGATGTCCTGTGGACAGATTCTTCCACCTGAGCTGTGAATTTCTGCAGCTCCTCCAGAGTGACCATGGGCCTCTTGGCTGCTTCTCTGACCATTGATTTTCAAAGCTTGGGATATTTTTTTTATTACCTAACTCTGCTTAAAACTTTTCCACACCTTTATCCCTGACCTGTCTGGTGAGTTCCTTAGTCTTCATGATGCTGTTTGTTCATTAGTGTTCTCTAACAAACCACCAAAGCCTTCACAGAACAGGTGTAATTAAAATGAAACTAAATTACACACAGGTGGACTCTATTAACTAATTAGGTGACTTCTGAAAGCAACTGATTACATTGAATTTAATTTAGGGGTATCAGAGTACAGGGGGCTGAATACAAATGCACAGAAATGATGTTTAGGTTTTGCTAATAATTGGTAACTAGTTGCTTTATATGTCTAATGCTGGATAGTAAAATACTTGATATTTAAAACATCTGTAACTTTATCTTTGTGCATTTAGATTAGAATTACGGTAGTATATCAAAAATGGTACAATTCAGTTGATCAAATCATCTTATTTTTTCTGCTCCTATTTAACAAATAGCAACTTGGAGTAATTTTTTTTAGGGTAGCATTGTATTCACTAGGTAAAAGAGAATGAAAATTTGGAGGAAGTTATCCTCAAAAAAACATCTGGTCAAATTATATGGTTAATTTATTCCATTTGTGTGCAAACATTTAAACTTTTAACAATAAACATTTAAAAAGGTTACTATGTCTATACATCTTTAATAAGCATTCATTTAAACATGGTCATAGAGTCAGAAAATATATTGGTGCAAATATATTGCCTTTGGTTTCTAGTTGATATGTTTACCGACAGTCGATTAGTGGCCGTTGTGCTCACATTAAAAATAAACTAGGCTTCTTTTTAAATAAGCTATAGTTTATATTTTCACTTCTGTTGCAATAAGATTACAATATTGTTAAAGGACAAAGTTCTCTAACCACACCAGTATTTCTAATGCAAATATACTATAGAATTATTGTTGTTATTTGTAAAATTCTAAATGTACTGTTTTACAAGAAAGGCAGAAAAGATACTTCCTATTTTTATTCAGACAACCTAACTGCTTCGTAATTTCCGGATACTTCTGTAGGCAAGGTTTATTATATATCACCCAACGCTGTATTCAGTCATTAAAAACTGCCATGTCTGCCAGATCTCCACTTTAGTGATATCTTGTGGAGAATCTCTCACATTAGCCCAGGCGTGTCTCCTTGTCAGTTAAGGCATCCTAATGCAAAACAACCGTCCATAATTTTGACTTAAAAAAATAAATCATTCAGTTGTTTACTTGTCAGGCACCAGAAGATAGCATTGTTTTGCTCGCCAGAGGGACATTCCCCTAAGGGTGCAACTTTGTCTGAAAACTATGAATTGCATTAGCTCTGATACTAACATGACCTAAATGTCTTTTCCCTCTCTCTCATATAGAGGAGCAGACAAAAACTCTTTTTGTGGAACTATAAAAATCAATCAATTAAATGGCACCACATATTTTCAGCTTTGGATGCTTTTATGAATGTATTGCAAATAATTTTAAAGGCTAAAGTGTAACAAAAGGACAACTCATTTAATGGTAAAAGCATTATTATCTGCACTTTAATGACTACTGTTAATTGTATAAATCTTTGAGTGTAGTTGCCTAGAAAAGACAAAAACTATAATTACACTGCTTTAGATAATGATTTAAGACAAATTTCCGTTAACTCTGTTTTTTTATTTTAATTGCATTTTATTAATATGACGCTATTTGCTTTTACAGTATTTCAATTTTATGCCAGAAATTTGAAAGCATGGTGACCACTACTGGTTAATGAATATGCCTTAATGCTAATTGGCCTAATTTAAACATCTAATGCATGAAGTCTTTGGATTGTTGAAAAATAGCAATTTTTACATGCCTAGAAATAACCAAATTAAGAGGAAACTAGATGTATGAATTAAACTCACTGTTTATTGGATTGAGTCCTACGCTATTTCCTAGCAGTCAACTATTTAACTGTGCAAAATGAAAAGTGAAAAAAAAGAAAAAAAGGTGTTCTTTTCAATCACTTAGCTTGTAGTATTAGAAAACATGTGTGCTGTTCTCTTTTATAATAAATGTGAAACCTCTGCATTGGGCTCAGGCCATGTGTGATGCCAATAGAGCCATTGATGCTAATCTGCACTGGAGATGTAGGGATAATTGAAAACCCAAGCCTGCATACAGGTCGCTTAAGAATAGGCAAACCATAATGTCAAACATAGAAAAATTCAAATTGCTATGCCTATTACTATTCTATAATTTTTACAGAATAAGTATTTAACAATATAGAACATACAGGTTGGTTTATCCTCAGGACAAAATACTCAAGCACTTTAAGGTTAACTTTAAGAGAACATTTAGGGATGAATCATTGTTTGGCTCAGAATAAGCATGATGTCATTCACGCCAGCGGGTTGTTGCGTACTGAAAAGAAACTGCAGCATCATCTGATGCACTGTCTCAGCATGATCAGTCGAGGCAGCCATACTCCTTGTGGAGACCAGTAGATGTGTGATAGTCTTGACCACCGACCAGCTTATCATTTCTTTGGAGACTGGAAATCCATTTCTAGCCACACCCAAACAAACAAATAGCTAGTCTGACATTCTCCACTGAGTTACATGGACATATGTGTCCATAACTCGCACTGGGCAGAGAAGGTTGTTTTTGGACTGGGTCCTGTAGGGAGGAAGACAGAGAGCCTGCAGCACTATAGGGCTTGTTGTGTTATTAGGCACTTTAGAGACATACCCAGGTCAATGGAAGAGAAAGGCCTCGACCATACCCTTACATAAGTGAAGGTAGACAGTGTCTGAAGGTCTACAATCCTGTGGGGGTAGGACAAATTTTTTTTTTTTTTAGGTTTAATTATCTGACATCTACTTTTCTTCAGTAATTTGCAGTCAGGAGCACAGAGCCTCTCTGAAACCACTGCCAGGTCTCCAGTCAAGACCAAGTCCCATGTTGGGAACCTCATTATGGAGAAAATAAGTAACTAGTGGGTGTCTGTCTATTGTCAGCCTAACAGGCATGGTAAGCCTGCTGCTTCCAATCTGGATGAGCTCACAGACTCTGTAACATCTTATATCAGTTTATGTGACGGTATATGCATTCCTTCCACCACTTATTTAATCAATAACAAGTTCAAGAAGCTTTATTGTCATTTCAACCATATATAGCAGACACAGTACACAGTGAAATAAAACAACATTTCTCCAGGACCCCATAGTTCTACACAAAAATCAGAATTAAACAACAACAACAAGAGCCTTTGTTAACAACACTTACCAGAACAACACAGAGCTAAAGACTAAAAGTAAATTGTCTTAGCAACATAGCGTGCATGTGTGCAACCTGGTGCAAACAGTGCAAGACAGACAGTGCAATAAACAGTAAAAACGTTAAACCAGATTATACAGTACAAAAAACAGGACGCTGTACGGAAAATTAAGTTAAACGGCACGACCAGATTATAAAAATGTGCAAACTGCATTTAAAGTGTCCATGCTTAACAATATATTTTTGTGTTCACAAAACACATGTTGCTGTTAACATTGAATTGTATTAAGTATTTGTGTCTGTGTGTGTGAGTTGAGGTAGTTTTAGTCAATTCAGCGTGTTGAGGAACCTGATGGCTTGAGGAAAGAAACACATTCAGGTTGTGAGGGCTTGAATGCTATGGTACCTTTTTCCGGATGGCAGGAGTGTGAGGGGTGTGTGGGGTTTGTGCACAATACTCTTGGCTTTGCAGATGCAGTGTGTGATGTAAATGTCCGTTAAGAGAGACTCTGATGATCTTTGCAGCTGTTCTCCCTATCCTCTGCAGGGTCTTGCAATCCAAAGTGGTGCAGTTTCCAAACCAGGCAGTGATGCAGCTGCTCAGAATGCTCTCAATTGTCCATCTGTAGAACATGGTCAAGAAGGGAGGTGGAGGATGGGCTTTCATCAGCCTTCTCAGGAAGTAGAGGCGCTGCTGGGCTTTTTTGCTGATGGAGCTGGTGTTGAGTGACCAGGTGAGGTTCTCCACCAGGTGAAAACCAAGGAATTTGGTGCTCTTGATGATCTCTACCAAGGAGATGCTGCTTCCTATCTGAACTGACTGAGGTCTTTTAGTCAGAAAGTCCAGGATCCAGTTGCAGAGGGAGGTGTTCAGGCCCAGCAGGTTCAGCTTCTCGATCAGGTGCTGAGGGATGATTGTGTTGAATGCTGAGCTGAAGTCTATTAACAGCATTCTTGTGTATGTGTCTTTATTGTCCAGGTGTATGAGGGCCAGGTGGAGGGTTGTGGCAATGGCATCATCCGTGGAACGGTTTTACGGTATGCAAACTGTAATGGATCCAGTATGGAAGGTAGCAGGGTCTTGGGTGTGAGTGCGACAGACGGTAGTCATTGAGACAGGAGACGGTCGGCTTCTTCAGCACAGGCATGATGGTAGCGGTTTTGAGTCATGTGGGAATGACAGCGGGGCACAGGGAAGTGTGGAAGATCTCAGTGAAAACATCTGCTAGTTGTACTGCACAGGCCCTGAGCACTCTGCCGGGGATGTTGTCTGGTCCAGCAGACTTCTGTGGGTTAACTCTGCTTAAACAGAGAACCTGGTCACTGGGAGGAGTGATGGTCTTTCTCGCTGCCAATGTGTTCTGCACCTCAAACCGGGCGTAGAAGTCATTCAGCGCAACTGGGAGGGAGGCGTCACTGTTGTGTGTCTCCACTGTCCTAAAAGTGGCCGTGGATTTTCTTGGCGTAGGCGCGCTTTGCCTCACCATTGGATGCAGTCACCATTGGTTGCAGGCCCCCTAAACATCTGCCAGTCAATGCACTTAAATAGTCCTGAATAGCAGAATTAGCTCCTGTTGGCCACAATCTCACCTTCTTTAAAACCAGTTCAGAGCATCTGACAAGCGGTCTGTATGCTGGAATTAGAATAACAGAGGTGTGGACTAAGTATCCGAGATGGGGCGGGGCACCGCACTGTACATGCTGAGGATGTTTATGTAAACAAGATCCAGCGTATTTTCCCCTCTTGTCACAAAGTCCACATGTCGGTAGAATTTAGGGAGCACTGTTTTGAGATTTGGGTGGCTAAAATCTCCATCGCTAATAGCCATGTACATAAAACGCCTCCTTAGCATTAGCACTGAGTGGAATGTACACTCCGACAATGTAAACAGTAGTGAATTCCCGTAGTAAATAAAATGGCCTGCATCTAACAGTCACAAACTCCACTAGTGATGAACAGAAAGTAGAAACAATCACAGCGATCTCACACCATTCAGTGTTGATGTAAACACACGCCACCACCATGAGTCTTACCGCACAGAGTTGCATTTCTGTCGGCACGAAACGATGCTAGCCAATCTACCTAAATGGCGGCGTCCAGAACTCGCTAAGCCATGTTTCCGTGAAAACAAAGACACAACAGTTTCTAAATTCATGCCATGAGGTCTGCTGAAGTCGGATATAGTCCAGTTTATTGTCCAGGGAGCAAATGTTAGCAAGTAGTATGGACGGGAGTGCCGGCTGGCTAGGGCTTGTTTTTAGTCTAGCCAGACACCCGCCTGCTTTCTGCTCTTCAAGACACCATCCCCCAGCTCTGTAGGAATCATTAACTGGTTGATTACCTTAATGGGTTTTACTGTAGATTTGAAACTCACGGTCTCACACACGTCCTGATCATCTCACCACTTGACCATCAACACCTTCAGAAGCCCCCCATTCCCTCTTCTGTACTTCAGATCGGTGAAGATGATATGCTGTCTGGTGCAGTTATAGCTACCCTTTCTGTTGATCACTCTGACGCTCCGTTCGTTTTTCGCCGAGATCTGGGTATGTTGGTGCGTCGACACTCACCTCCCTCGAGGGGGGAGCAGCGAGGGGGTACGAGGACATCCCCCAGGTAAAGAGAGCTATCGCGGTGAACTTGTGCCCGCAGACAGCCGCCACTTGAAGGGGCATCCAAGCCTCTGTTCCAGGGCATGTAAGTTTCCTTTTGCCATAATGGCGAAGACTTACGCTGCCGCTGGACCTGCAGGATGGACTACATGCCTTGGCCGTCATGCAGGTCTACCAGGCACAGGCATTAAGGAGCTGCACAAGGGGGGCCCAACCAAGAGCTTCTGCAGGAACTACGCTCTGTGTCCGACTATGCCCTCTGGCCACGGCAAAGGCTCTGGGGCGGGTTGCAAGTGGTCCAGGAATGCCACCTATGGCTAAACCTGGCTGATATGAAAGAGGTAGAGGAGGTTCGCTTTCTCGATGCCCCATATCACCTTTTCTATGACACCGTGGAGGACTTCTCTAAGCAGTTCTCCATAGTGAAGGAGCAGAAAAGGCATTAAGCCACATCCTGCCTCGGCAGAGGGCGAGCTCTAGTGCCGCTTCCTCCAGTCAGCAGGACCTGTCTGCCTCTTACCGGAGACAGCTTACTGCGAAGGCTGCTGCGGCCCCAAATCATTTGGGATTCTCAGCCAGGCTAAATACACCGGCCACTTGCAGTAAGTTGGCAGCACCGGCCCGCCGCCAGGGCGCTAAGAACCCTCACAAGGCTTCAAAGCATCCTTAAGACGGGGGACTCAGGACCTATTTGGCTACCCCCCTGAGGGGGAGTGGGGTTGAGCACCCATCTCACCTCAGCCACTTGCCACCTGGCAGGCGTCCACTACCTGATTACAAAAAGAGCAAAAATCCTACATGTCTTTGGCAAACTGCAAACAGGACTTCTGACTTTTTTTCAACAATGGCTTTTTTTTCTTGCCACGCTTCCATAAAGGCGAGATTTGTGAAGTACACGACTTATAGTTGTCCTCTGGACAGATTCTCCCACCTGAGCTGTGGATTTCTGCAGCTCCTCCAGAGTGACCATGGGCCTCTTGGCCGCTTCTCTGACAAGTGCTCTCCTTGCTCGGTCTGTCAGTGTAGGTGAATGGCCATGTCTTGCTAGGTTTGCAGTTGTGGCATACTTTTTCTATTTTTGGATGATGGATTGAATAGTACTCCTTAAGATGTTCAAGGCTTGGGAATTTTTTTATAGCATAACCCTGCTTTAAACTTCTCCACAACTTTATCCCTGACCTGTCTGGTAAGTTCCTTGGTCTTCATGATGCTGTTTGTTTACTAGCGTTCTCTAACAAACCAATGAGGCCTTTATGGAAGCGGTGTATTTATACTGAGAATAAATTAAACACAGGTGTATTAACTAATTAGTTGACTTCTGAAAGCAATTGATTGCACTGGATTTTATTTAGGGATATCAGAGTACAGGTGGCTAAATACAAATGCATGGCACACATTTCAGATTTTTATTTGCTTAAACCATATATCATTTTCGTTTACTTCACAATTATGTGCTACTTCATGTTGGTCTATCAAATGAAATCTTAATAAAATACATTTAAGTTTGTGGTTGTAAGGTAAAAATTTGTGAAAAAGTTAAGGGGGTATTAATAATTTTTTAAGGCACTGTAAATTGCATTAATTTGACATCTTTTGAGTGAAATATTATCCAATGTTAAATTTGCACTGCTGAGACGTCGTATGTAATGACAATATCAAAATAGCTAATGTAGTATGCCCAAATTTCTTTCATACTTGCTGTAACCATACTATATCAAGCATACTTTTTTTTAAAGTTGGGAAATATATAATTAAATATAATTAATCTAGTTTAACCTAGTTCAGCTAATTTAAATTTAAATTTACTCAGTGCCTAAGATCATGATAATATCTAAATAGCATATAACATATAACATTGGCCAACATATAACAAAGCAACAAAGTAAGCATACTCCAGTCCACTTCTGAGCGACTTTGACCGACATCTAAAGGTCACATCACTTCTCAAGCTGAAGTCCTTCATTCTTCTCAGACACTCAGATTATGTAACGTATTGTCACTTTTATTCATTAACGTCTTATTTTGCTCACTTTTACTACTCCGAAGTTTTTTGGCTGCATTTACACCACATGTATCAAGTGACCCAATTCCGTTTTTTTTCATCCAATGTGCAGGAGCTGCACTGCTGGTGGTGAAAACCGCCCAACGAATCATCGGTACTCGGCTGCCCACCCTGGAGAATATACACAAAAAACGCTGCCTGCAAAGGGCGAGAGGCATAATCAAAGACCCCTCTCACCCCAACCACAGACTGTTCACACTTCTCTCATCAGGCAGACGCTACCGATGCCTCAGAGCACGCACAAACAGACTAAAAAACAGCTTATTTCCTATGGCTGTTTCTGCACTAAACAGCTGAACAGCTGATTATACAGTGTTAATTACTACTGCACTGCCACTTTCTCTACTTTGCACTACTTTATTATTATGCATCTTTGCACCATCCATTGTTACACCTCTATATTCTATCCATATTTACTCTGTATTTACTGTTTAATACATCCATAACTATCTATCATACACTTCTGTATTATTCCATCCATATTTACTCTTTATTTACTGTATCATACATTCATTTGTTTGAATGAATGTATTATACAAACACGTGTATATATGTGCATATCCATATGTATATACTCATTGTCATTCTTTGCCTGCTATAACCGTATCATTCTTATAGTTACCATATATTCCATATATGCACATTCTGCACCTTCTGTCCATTATTTACCCCCACCTCTGTAATTATCAACCTCATTCCCTTATTTATTACACTTCTATTTATTGTAAATAAGCCACTTATGCACTTCATTTCATTGTTTCTGTACATGTGCCTTGCATAATGACAATAAAGTTGAATCGAATCGAATCTTATCTAATCATTGTAAGCAGGAAATAAACACATGAATTCCGATATTTTCAGAGTGGATTCAGGCCTCATTTGTATGTTTTACTAAATCGGGTAAAAAGTCGAACAAGTAAACAAGCGAGTCGAACATCACTGAATAAGCAACGATGGTGGAAAACGTCAACACGCTAGGCTCTCTTTCTCAGCGCCGCAAAAGCAACATATTAAATAATCCTTTTATTTTCGTCTATTGCATTAATTGATTATCGTGTCGTTGCATACCCACTTTGGGTTGTTTGGGTTGGGTTGTGCTGTGTATAGTGTGTAAGCGGGCCATCAAAAAAAAAAATTGTCATAGTTATCAAATCAGAATTGAGTATTAAGACTTGTAGTGAAAATGCAGCCTTTGTTATCCTGATCAAGACAGAACTGTTAATATGAGCTCTTGTCCATGAAAATATGTTGTTTGATATACATTATAATACTGTATTTTTCAATGGCATTTTTACAGAAGACTGCATGATTTATGTCACACTAATTAATGCAGAACCAGTGCTGTTACATTTGACAAAGAGAGAGAAAGAAAGAAAGAAAGAAAGAAAGAAGACAGAAGACATAGAAATAGAGAAAGAAACAAACAAAGAAACAAAGAGTCTAGCGTGGTCATAACTGCACAGGTGGCGGGAGAAGTACATAATCTCCAGTAATAGATAGGGCTGAAGACACAGCTATAGGGGGTCTATCTACACTAGCGGGAATGCTGCTGTTATGACTCACTGCTGTTGTCTGCAAGCCCCAAAGGAGGATAGTGATTACTGGATGTGAGGGTAAAAGGGAGATGAAGAGATATGGGAAGAGGAGAGAGACAGAGAGTCAGGTGGAACAAAACCAATAACCAAGTTGGTGTGTGAACTGCTTTGTCTGTACTGTGCAACAGTCATGCTAGTAAAGTGATGTTGATTGATAAAAAGTGAAGCAAGAGAGAGAGAGAGAGAAAGATACCCTAAAGGACCATAAGTTGGCAGTAGTGTTTCTCACAACCTGTCAATTAAATCTCTCAGGAATTAATATGACAAAAAGAGCATAAAAATGATAATTATGTTACTCATCATTATGCTTAGCCGTGTCAATTATATGTGTATGTAATGCACCTACTTCTATACACAACCATGCCAGTAAAATGATCCTGAACAGACAGAGAAAGAGTGTGTGTGTGTGTGTGTGAGAGAGAGAGAGAGAAATATATTTATTATTACAACACGATTTTATATATGAATAGTATGTTAATTTAGGTCAATCCATATTAAGTGTTATTTTAACTTGCCAATACAATAGTGCTTACAGACATGCCAGTAAAGCTTTTTTGAATTAAAGATATCTGGAGAGACAAATAATCTGAAAGTTGAATAAATGACAATACATTTAACTGCATTTTCTATGCAAGACAATACAAAGTGAAAGCTAAATTTAAATGTAAAATATAAAAAGTAAATATGTGGCAGTTAAAGTTAAAAATCTCATCATTTGGGCATGGTCTTGTGCCTGTACAAATGTTGCCATGATCATTACACTTATGATGGTTTCCTCTTACAAAAGTTATGGTTAAGAATAAAGAAGTGATTAAGGAAGTGGCTATCCTTCCCAGCCCCATGCAGTAGACTTTGGCTCTGAATCGATGCGCCTCACCCCATTCCCCACAGCCTTTTTTTTTCCGTAACTCCCTGCACTTGCAAGCCCTCACATCGATTAGCTCTCATATTTCATAAGGCGGCTCAGCTGCAGAAAAGCAGGGAGGAAAATGATTTTAAAGATGTGTGCATGGTTTGATGAGAATATGAATGTGGCCGGTTTCTTTTTGGGTAAGCAGACATTTCTCATTTTTCCACTCCCATCATCTTTTTTGCTAACTCATTGCCCACTCAGGCCAGTGGTCCAGCACTGCTTGAACTCAGTATTTTTATTTTGGTCAATAAATCAAAATGCTCTCTATGCTGTGGTAAATATTTATTGTACAGGAACAGCTTGATTACTTTGTTTCTTTTTCTGTGCCGCTGTTTGATTGATTGAGTTGAACATAAAGCAAAAGGCTCATCTCATTTGTTTATGTTGTTTATCCAGGCTGAAAATTCATATATTGTTGCTCATTAACAGAGTACAGTGTATATAGGCTATTCTACTATTAGGTGCCACGTGTTAAATTTTAGGGTTTCAGGTCTACTTAGTCAATCATTTACTGGTTTGCAGCACACTTCTGCTAACACATTCAAAATATCTTTATTTTATCTCTTTCTTGTACTACAAACATTCTTTTACATAGATAATATTCATGTCTGTAGTTCTACTGAATCAAACTGTTCAAAATTTCCCCTTATTAGGCACATTCCATTAATTTTTTTTAATATTTTTTTTTCTGAATTTTTCAAAAATCTGCTTTTTAAATTCATCATACCTTTATCATAACAATTTATAAATAATCTAAATACTCAACATTTATTGCTGAAATATTTGTTGCTGCTGTCATGCAGGTATTACAAATCCAACTTTTTTACTTTGATTCCTTCTGTTGCCAAGATTTTCATCGGTTTAAGGAAGTTTGTTTGTCTGTTTGTTCATTTTATAATGTAAAAAATGTTTTATCATATTTTAATTGCATATACCAATTCATATTACGTTTAAAGGTCCAGATAATGTCTATGTGACATCACTGGTTAAAGTGTAATATGACAAAGGCATAAGAGTACTTTTTTGCACAAAGAAAGCAAAAAGAATTACTTTATTATACATTTTTATCTCTACTGCATCACTTGTAGACTTTCCTGATAGTATGTGTACAACGTCATCAAGCCATGGCAACGACACTGACCCAAATCTGGTGTGATTACGTTGAACACGTGCCGCGTCTTGTTTTCACTTGAAAAAGGACTCACACTGTATAAGACTTACAAATTGCACACTTTAGCACAGTTTTAAAAACCAAAAACAAAACTCAGTGTAGATGTAGAAATGGTGCATCTGGTCACCTTCATGCCGGATTTGGGTCAACAGGAGTGTAAGTAATTAATGATAGAATTTTCATTTTTGGATGAACTATCCCTTTAAATTTGGCATTTTTGGTCATGTTTAATAATCTTTATTGGATTATGCAACAGTTAAACAAGGTAATGCAGAATTAAGATGTCTAGCATATCATATCAGTAAGCCTAGCAAAAGCTAGTGCTCAGGTCATCTAAAAATAGCAAACTGCTCTTCTTCTGGGAAGTATACACTTACGCCAACAAGGCTGGACAGACATAAACGTTTTTCCCGTTTAGACATGTTAGGCCAAGTTAGATTGTTCTTAGATTGCCCTCAGCAAATGAGGGGTGACCGTAAAAAGCCATGTGGTTTCAGAAGACTTTCAATATTAAAGGAAGACTTCTATTAGCAGAGGGTGTCTGTGTGTGTGTGTGTGTGTGTGTGTGTGTGTGTGTGTGTCAATAGGCATACTGAATCTGTCCAGCAGAGGTTCATTCTGTCTGATCACTTAAGCTTAAGTGAACACTTAGATTAATGCATTTTATTAATTTAGGAAACATAATTAATGCAGTAATGAGATAATACTGTTTTGGTTTAATCAGACCCTGATTGTATATATATTCACATCTATTAAAAATACATTTTAAATCCTGATCTATAACTTCATCCAAGTTAGTTTGATTACTTAAAAATTTAGAATTTTATAATGATTCAAAATCATCTTTTGTTCAAATTATAATAATTAATATGACAGAAAAACTACTTCAAAAATCAACAGTACATTCCAGTTTTTATTTGTGTCAATACATTTATTTTTGGTTAAATTATTATTAATTCCCCTAGGATGTAAAGGATTATAAAACATGATTGATGTTTCTGTACACAGTACAATGTCGGACTTCTTAGAATGCTCTATTTCCACGTTTATTGCTTTTACTGCTATGTATGCTAAAAAAATCCCACCATTATAAGTAAGGCTAGATTAACCAAGTTTTTGTAAAGCACGACTGGCTTAACCACAGTGGATTTTGAAGGAAGCAGCATGGCATATATTTTTTCTTTTTTTTCTTTTGAAATTTTGGTGCATCTCTATAAAATTCTGCTGACTTTGATACATTTATTTCAATTTATTTACCAGCCTTTCCACGCCCTACTCCTTAAAAACCCCAAAACATGCCAATAATTGGTCAGAGCTGCACTATAATTGTCAAAAAAAACTTTTTAATAGCTGCCACCTTTGAAAAGAGAGTTATGATTCATGATTCACTAATTCATTATCCAAGCCTACTTAGGGCTTACCACAGTGGACAACAGCGATTGAACTACAGGGTGGGAACCAGACTGTACTCCCTCTCCACTTTATGCAGGAAACACTGAGACACACTTAACTAACACGTGCTGACACGTAATTTGTACTACATCAGATCTTGTTGCCAATCTACTGAAAACACCCTTTCAGTGTGCAGTTTTGCAGACAAAAGAGAAATAATAAAAAGAAATAAATACCCTTAAACTAGATAAAGGCCAAAATGTTTTTGTGCACTCTTTCAAAGCTTGCATGTATGAGCTCTATGAGTGTCTATCAGCTAGCACAGAGCGCAACCAGCTATTTTTTTGGCCATATTTACTTTTTAATACGAGTAAAGGGACATGAAATAATCATGGCTTTGACAGTATGAACACACTTCCAAGGCATCTATTTAACACCAAGGCTCCGACTACCATATAATGTCAGTTATGTATAACGTGTATTATTTTCATATAGCTGGGTTAGCTGTAACAGAGACATGTATGTTTGTATGTGGTTTACAGTTGGTACTGAAAGCCTTGACAAAAACCCCATTGTATGCCACTGGCTTTAGCTAATTACAGAAGATGTCATTCTGTAAGTAAAATAATTTATATAAAATAAATGTCATCATAGACTAATTTCTCAGTGTAAAGTGATCGATTTTGGCTGATTATCAAAAATAAGTATGTAAAATAAGCATTAAGTATGTATTCATGTTTTCTCTTAGTGCAATTGTTTACTGCTAGCAGTAAACACATTTTACAAAGATAAGATAATCTTTATTGATCCCACAGTGGGGAAATTAAATTGTTACGGTGGCTCAGATAGAGAAACAATTAAGTAGAAAAGTAGAAAAGTAGAAAAATAGAAAAAATGTGCAATAGAAAAGTGCAAATTGTGAGAAATAAAAACAATTTACGATAAACATTTTTAAAAATCTAAAAGTATTTACAGTAGCATCTGTAGTTAGACTGTTGAGTTGTACAGTCTAACAGCGGTGGGTAAGAAAGACCTGCGGAACCGCTCCTTCCTACACGGAGGGTGTAACAGTCTGCTACTGAAGGAGCTGCTCATAGCCTCCACGGTCTTATGCAGTGGGTGAGAGGTATTGTCTATGATGGATGTCAGCTTAACGAACATCCTCCTCTCGCCCACCTCCTACACAGAGTCCAGTGGACAGCCCAGGACAGAACTGGCCCTCCTGACCAGTTTGTTGAGTCTCTTTCTGTCCCGGTCTGTGCTGCCTGCTCCCCAGCAGACCACAGCGTAGTGGATAGCAGAGTCATCCCACTCCAAAGGACCTCAGTCTACTCAGAAGGTGGAGACGACTTTGGCCCTTCTTGTACAGGGCATCGGTGTTATAAGTCCAGTCCAGTTTATTGTTAAGGTGAACACCCAGGTACTTAAAACTGTCCACGACCTCAATGTCAGAGCCCTGGATGATCACCGGTGTGTAATGTAGTGTCCTCCTCCGAAAGTCGATTACCATCTCCTTCGTCTTACTGGTGTTTAAGCACAAGTGATTGCGCTCACACCAGTCCACAAAGTCCATGATAACTGACCTCTACTCCAGCTCGTTCCCCCCAGACACACAGCCAACAATGGCCAAGTCGTCAGAGAACTTCCGGAGGTGACAACTGTTGGTGTTGTATGTAAAGTCCGAGGTGTAAAGGGTGAAGAGGAATGGTGAGGGGCCCCAGTGCTGGAAACAACTACCTCAGACACACAGTTTCGTAGCCTCACCTACTGTGGCCTGCTGGTGAGATAGTCCGATGTCCATGAAGCCAGTCTTCCGTCCACTCCTGCCTCTTCCAGCTTCTCTCTCAGAAGAGCCGGCTGGATGGTGAACATCTCAAAATTCTCTTTGGATGGTGGTTCTCTGGAATTAATAACAAAAGAAAAAAAGAGGGATGGAAGAGTTTGGGAGACGCAGTCGAAAATCGCACTGTAAAAAGAAACAATCTGACATAAAGGTGGAATTTAAACAGAGAACTACTGTGCACAGACAAAGTGTGCCACAACCACACATTATGTTGCCACAACCAAACGTTGTGCAGCAGACCAAAGGCCAGCACAATGCAGCACACCTTGTTAGGGCGGTATAGCAGCATCCCCCCGTCCTATCCAAGCAGCGCAATAGGCATTTCAGTTGCCTAATCACCCGCTCTACAACTAACCGCGTGCGAGGACGGGCATCACTGTATCTGCGCTCTCGGTCAGTTGGTGCCACGTCTTTAGTAAATAACCACAGTCTCCTGATAGGCAGTTGAATAATTAAACAGAAAAAATTAACACTTACATAAAACCATCAACGCATCACTCATCAGAATCCATCAACCGAATCATCGAATAATGGATTAACCCAGGCCACCTTACATATTATCTGCACATTTATTGAATGGAGATGTTTCCGATTCACATATACAAATTCTTCTTCAGATGGCGCCATTATAGCAAAGTGTGTGCAGTCAATCGCTCCAATTACATAGTGAAAACCGGCTATCATTGCAAATTGCGTTTTAATATTTGGCTGGTCAACTGCATGTTACGGGAACCTTATATACCTGGTAGACCTGTGGATGATCCCATCCCATACAGCTGATGTTGCCATAGACTGAGGGTTAATTAAATTTGTACATGCTTTTATACGTTCTTACTTAATTGCATAATTGATAGAAACATATGATATCAAATTAATAGCAAAAGACTTGTAGAATACTTTGTAGTCTAATGTTTGCAACTTCACTTTATTGCCTCTAAAAGGCACCAATGGACAAAATCTACAAACTCACATTTTCATGTTAATTTCACTGTTAGGTAATCCGACCCTGAGCATGAAGAGACTGGTAGAAAATTACAAGCAGCGTCTCATTAGCCAAAGGGGGTAACACTAGCTATTATGGGGAGGGTCTAACTTTTTTCCCAGTTAGAATACACATTTTTGTTAAAATATTTTGTTTAATGAGTAAAACAATGTTACTTTTTGTTGTTTACCTGCAATTTCTTTTCCACAGAAAAAAAATTAACTTTAAGATTAGCCATCAATATGTTAACATTTCTTAATAAATAACTAAATATTTAATAGGGTTCCTATTTTTTTCACACGACTGTATATGCGTAATGATGAGCAAACTGGAAGTGACACCGGAAGTGACGCCGGAAGTAGAACATTACCGCTGGTACTCTGGTGACGGTGACCTCTGGTAGCGGGAGGGCAGAATCGTTAGTATTCCCCCTCCTATGAACAACTCTAGGACATTCGGGTTGAGCTGTGTGAAAATCTTGGGTGAGGGCAGAATCTAGTATCCCTCAGGCCATCCTTTGAGTTCTTATGGCCTGTTGCAACCTGACATGAGCACTTTCCCAAACTTGCGCGCTTTGTTACATCCAATCCTCCACAGCGGGTACTGTAGATGGCTCTCCCGACCAGGAAAAATGGGAGGTTGGTATCCCAGAACACACTGAAAAAAAGTAAGGCCCGTAGAAGAATAGGTCAGCGAATTCTGAGCATATTCAGCCCAATGAATAAACTGACTTCAACGGGACTGCTCTCGTGCACAGTAAGACATCAGATACCTCCACAGCTCCTGATTGAGTCGTTCCAGTTGACCATTGGACTGTGGGTGGTAACTGGAAGTAAGGCTGATGTTGATGTTGAGGCATTTAAAGAATTCTGTCCGTGACCGTGGGATGAATTGTGGCCCCCAATCAGAAACTATATCCTCAGGAATGCCCTTATTTCTAAACACATGCTGGAAAAGTTGAGTTACTGATTCCATGGCATTAATCTGGGGTGCAGAATTCTGGGCACGTATACTTTGTTAGGCTGGTGGCGAGTCATTGTTCTGCTGAAATATCCTCGTAAATATCGCATTGAATGGGACCCAGAACAATTCAGTGGTTCAGCATAGGCTCAGTGCATGTACTTTGTTCAGGGGAGTTGTGTCTTCGAGACAGAGCGTCACTGAGAACTGGAATCTAGTGGAAAACTCTGCCCATCTGGCTTGCCTAGAGTTCAGATGCTTGGCTGTCTTGAGATACTGTAGGTTTTTATGATCTTTAATAACCCTCTAGCTGATGCCTCAACTTGGTTAGGGTTTCTTTGATAGTGAGAAGCTCTTTGTTGCCCACATCATAATTCCGCTCCGCTGGAGTGATTTTAGGCAAGTGAAAGGCACAGGGGTGAAGTTTAGGGGGAGTGCCTCGCCTTTGTGAGAAAATGCCTCCTACTCCACAGTCCTTCACAGAGCAGGTGTATTTATACTGAGACTAAATTACACACAGGTGAGAGCATTCTGAGCAGCTACATCACTGCCTAGTTTGGGAACTGCACCGTCTCGGAATAGTGAGAACAGCTGAGAAGATCATCGGAGTCTCTCTTCCCTCCATAACGGACATCTACACCACACGCTGCATCCACAAACCTAAGAGCATTGTGGACGACCCCACACACCCCTCACATACACTTTTCACACTCCCGCCCTCTGGAAAAAGATATGCAAAAATATTGTTGTTAAAAGTATTACAAATATACTAAGAAGCATTTTAAGCGTGGATGGGTGAGATTGATAGTGTTTTAACCGAGTACAGCGATTTAAGTGAATGTATGTATAGGAACGGAGTACAGTGTTTTTAGCTAATAAATTAACTGGTGTTTAATCTGTCCAGGAGGAAAAATCACAGAAAGTCTCAGTCTCATTGCTGTACTTTTCTCTCTCTGCTTCATCCAGGTATAGTTTTCTGTTCATTTGTTTTACAATTCATGTGAATCAATTTGTTTCTCATTCAAATTCATGGTTGATCTAAAGTTAGTTAGGTAGATTAAATCACATAACAGGGTGAATTGTAACAATTTATTTTGCATTGTCCTTGTGATATGTTTATATTTTATTTTGATATGTTGTCATTGAGATGTTTATTCAGACCGCATTGAGCGCGCTGAGGAGAGGAGGAAAAATCACAGAAAGTCTCAGTCTCATTACTGTACTTTTCTCTCTCTGCTTCATCCAGCTTTTCCATGCCAATAAACTCTCCATCAGCAACAGTTCCAGTGGTCTGTCTCATGATCGTACACAACGCAGATCGTAACAGTAACGGTTAAGACCGGTTACACTTTAATAGTATAAATTTTAGCAAATAGTGGGCCATGAACTGTAGCAAATAGTGGGCCATGAACAGAGTTTAGCATTCATTGTCTTTTATAATTGTCCAATTTTAATTTCGACTTCCCAAGTAAGCTCCTGGGGATCTCTTCCATGACTCTCAATTCACATTTTATTCTTCTTGTTTTTTCCTACCCTAATTTCCATCTCTCTTCCTGCTCATGGTGTTTCCAATCAGATTTAGCCATTCAGGGCTTCTTCTTTTACCCATGTGACTTACCATTAAAACTAATCTCACCTGCTTGGTCTACTCTCCTTTGTTTGTGTCAGATGCCTCGGACATGCTGTTGACCTTGGTCTAATCACTCCTGTCAGCCCTAACTAGCAGGGTGAAATCACTCAGCTTGATTAAGCTGTAATGTTCTCATTAAAAAGATTTCCCATACCACAGTGTCTCAAGCATGATTCTTTCGGTGTCCATATTTACATTAATTGCTCTTGTGAGCCTGATACTCCCTTGCGCCATCATTTTTCTCCTTAACTCCTAGGTATCATTATAAATTTGGTAGCCTCTGCCACCTTCTTCAGCCAAACCCCTTCTACTCTTCTCTTTTAATCCTGCTCTTACTTTGTTTTAATATCCTCTCTTCTCATTCCACATTTTATTGCAACTTTTACTTTGTTTTTAATATTGTATATCTATGTATATAAAATAGCTTTCTCTTTTCTCTGATTATTTATGCTTATGCAAAGTAAAGATGTAGACGGGAAAGCTATTTTATATGTACCTTCATATAAAATAGCTTTCTCTTCTACACCTTTACTTGGCATAAGCATAAATAAACAGAGATTGGACTTGGCCTGTTGTCATTTTTACCTTTTACCTATATGAATTTACCCTTCCTCTGTTTTTGAAAGTTGTTAATTTATGAGCATAGTTTATTTTCATCTAATGGTATAAAATTAACAATATGTAACCAGTGACAATGATTTTATATTTGACAAATAATTAAATCAGGAACACAAATATTTCATGGCTGTGTGTTATAATAATATTTATTCTTTAAAACCTTTTCACAACTACCCATATCAAAATGATTCTTGCATGTATACGATGGTATGTAATGTTATATTTTAAGCCACATTATTTTCTGTTTATAAACAAAGTAAATTAAACTTTTACGGATTAGCTGTGCATTACAGACGACATCAAATTTAAACAAAGAAAAATGCAGAGCTCCAGTACTTGGGTTGGGTATGTTTAAGTTTTTGAAAGTGATTTTGATTTGTTGATAGTTTTCTATTAGGCTGTGTTATCTGATTTACTGTCAAAAGTCTCTCATTTTGATCTAAAAAGTTAATAGTTAATTATAACTAATAATAATTAATAATTTGCTACACCATCCTCCAGAAACTATTGGGTGAAACTCGACAAATTCCAAACTCTTTTTGAACTGGAAGCATGTAAATGCAAAGGACATCTGAAGTAGCAGGCTACAAAATGATATGTTTTTTTCTTGAACTTACTTGTGTATGTAAGTACAGTACAGTGGCAAAGTACAGTATAGATAAATTTTTACAACTTTCTCATCATAATATCAACAATGTATTGACAGGTTTTGTTGCCCAAACATAAGAAATCTACTTGACCCAGTCTTTTCCTCTAGGTAATTTTTGCAATGACACAAAACCCATTAGTGTTTTATGAACTACAGTCTTTAATATTCAATATTTTCCTGGACAGTCGTAGATAAATGCCAGCTGGTTTTGAAATTAGCTAGCGTACGAGTCAACAGTGGGTTCTGTGCTTTTACACAATTCAAAGTCTAAGCTTAGCCACACCAACTCTTCAGACCTGAAGAATAATTTAGCTATAAGCTCTTGCTTAAACTGTGATACGTTTAGCAGTGTATATAGTTCAATTCACAGATACTATGCAGGCATTAAGTCATACAAAATTAGTTTATATATTCATTCAAAAGAATTTCTTCATTGGAAGTTTTAAATTTGGTTTAAATTAAGGTCAAAATATTCAAAAATACATTTTAAAGACAAATAGTAAGCAGGGTGGCCTGCTGTGCTCTGAGTACAGAGTGCTGCAAGTTTTACTGAGCATCACCTTCCAGTACTTATTTGTAATCCAGGGTTCTTCAGTGCAGAAGTTGTAATCAATAGCCACAAATTGTCTTATCTATACAAACAAGAAAAAACATTATAATCCTAAACTTATTTTTTGTCTGTCAGTATAAAGAAGAATTATAAATTATTTACTGATATTTTTTTAAAGAGAACAGAAAATTGCCCAGAATACCAATTATCCTTCTAGTGTGATAAAACTAAATTATATAAGTTTAATGCACATCTTTCAGTAGACACTGGCACGAAGCAACTTCATTAGAAATTGTTGTCTAGATCTCAATGTAAAACAATACAAGTAAGAAATAAATCCAGATATTTTAAGAAGAAAACCTTAAGAGGAGATGTCTGAAAAGTGGATATCTATTATAATCTTCTCTAGCTATGATAATTAATCTATCATAACAGTCTCTGTAATTATCCCTTTCCCTGGAGAAATTTAATGATTGAAAGAAAAGTACATTTACATGAGCAGAATTTGCATAGCCGGTAACGCCACGTATTTCCGGTATAAACGAAGCGGTCGAGCAGCGAAAAGAAGCGAGCGAGCAGCAAGCGGCAGCAGAGAAGAAGCGACTTAAAAGGTGATTACCTCATCACGTGTCGCTGGATCAGGAGTGCGATCAGCGGTCTTTCTCTTGTGGCGGCATCCAAACACGGAAGTGTGGGAAGGTGGCGCAGGTGCATCGGTGGTGCATGCAGCACTGCCTAAGTAAAAAATTACTGAAAAAGAGCAATTTTTTCCTCGGTTAAGGGCGATTTACAGCAAGAAACATGATTTTTCAAGGCTTCTCGGCCTTGTATTTCTGTGTGCGGACGCTGTTTTTATTTTGTTTGGGTTATTCCCACACAAAAAATGCTTTCATGCATGGGACGTGCCTCTCTTGTGAGACACTGCCCACAGGCATGTGGCATGCTCGGCTGGAGGTTTTGTCCAGCAACGATCCCCAGCCACCTCTGCCACTCATCACTCGGTTCCTCCTGCCTCTGGGCCTGAGGCCGTGGGAGGACCAGCGAGGAGGTATGAGGACAGGCCTCCGGTGAAAAGGGTTTTGTGGTTCACTTGTGCCCCCTGCGAGAGCTGCAGTGGCACCGAGGCAGTCGGGACCTACAGCCAAGCCAGTTCACCCGGCTACTCGCAGGAAGGTGGCACCGCAGGCCTGCCGTCAGGAAACCAAGAACCCTCGTTAGACTTCGAAGCATTCCTGGCACTGGTGACCCAGGGGGGAGATTGCGGACTAGTTTGGATGCTCCCCTGGGAGGGGGACGGGGTCAAACTCCTATCTTACCTCGGCCGCCTGTCAGCCGGCAGGCAGCCACCACTTGGTCAAAAAAAGACCAATATTCGCCTCTACTGGGTCAGTAGAGCCTCCAGCTCGGTGCATCCATACAGTCCGGGTGCCTCCTTGCTGATAACTGCCATTGGATCTGGGCTGAGTATGGGCCTCCCTGCTCAGCCGGGGCTTCCTTAGGAGGTCGCGTCCTCCGGCACCACGCCTCGTTCCCTCTTGGGATCTCTCTGTGGTCCTCCAGGGCCTACAGGGAGACCCATTTGAGGCCATGCAGTCTGCAGAGCTCACTGCCCTCTCTCTAAAGACAGCCTTGCTGACTGCACTCAACTCGATCAAGAGGGTTGCGGGCCTGCACGGACCCTCCGTCAACAGAGCATGCCTGGAGTTTGGCCTGGCAGACTCTCACATTGTCCTGAGACCTAGGCCGGGCTACGCGCCAAAGGTACCCACCACTCCTTTTCGGGACCAGGTGGTGAATTTGAAAGCTATTCCCCTTAGCAGGGAAATCGCGACCTGTCATTGTTGTGTCCGGTACGGGCCCTGCGGGCATACACAGAGCTTTAGATGCTCCGATCAACTCCTCATCTGCTACGGAGAAAGGCGGAAGGGGGACACCATCTCCAAACAAAGGATAGTGTAAGCGATTCTTGAGGCCTACCAGGCCAGGGGTTTACCCTGCCCCCTGGGGGTGAAAGCTCACTTTACAGGGGGGTTGCGGCACATCAGCTCTGGTAAATAGGGCTTCACTAGCGGACATACAGTATGTAGAGCTGCAGGTTGGGCTACTCCCAACAAATTCACTAGGTTCTACAACCCACGAATGGAATCCATATTGTACGGTGCTCTAGACTCTGGACATGGGTAGGGAGTAGTGCTTACCCCTACAGGGCAGGATTGCGCCACTTGGGTCCTGCACAGGTCCATCCTTGACCCAGGACCTTCCTTATCCTTCCATCAAGCTACCGCCTCTAGCCAGTCCAGCAGAGGGACTAGCCAGGGGAGACCAGAGACAGGTGGTTCCCACTGGGGAACCCCTTGCTAGGTTGAGTACCGCATGTAGTGGCTCCTCTTGCAGCTCCATGTGGGTTTTTCCACTGAGGTAGGTTGTTCTGGTACAGTGTTTCCCTCTCTCTGGAGGCATTATAGGTCTTGTGTCCCCGGGTCTGGTTGTCACCCTCTAGGTAGTACTGCCTTTTGTCAGTTCTTGGGCGACTCTTCACATACTACCCCCCCTGCCCAGTTGGCGGGATCTGATCTTCGTAGGGCCACTGCCCTCTTGGGGCGGGGCCTGGTCCCAGCACATGGGTTCCAGTGTGATATATATTATAAGGTGAGTTTAATGAAAAGGCTCACGCTGTGGATTTTGCCTACCTTAGCCCTCTCCCTTGTGGGAGGAGGATGAGGCTCCCAGGTTGCTGGTAGGTCATGAGGTTGAGTAAGGCTGCGCTTCAACATCCTGGGTACTCAACATCCCGCAGTCCGGCAGCAGTGGCCTGTTAGATAAGGACCCCTAGTGTCGTCACTCGACACAAGGTCGGCGTGAGCTACAGAAAGGGAGTGGCTCGGTAAAGTATGGTAACCCTCATTTCCTGATGGAGGAAATGGAGACGTTCTGTCCCTCATGCCACTGCGCCGAACTTCCCCTGAGGAGTCTTCATTTGGCTCCTTGGGACAGAACGTAGTATCGCAGTGGGTTTAATTATACCGGAAGTATGGGCCGTTACTGCTATGCAAATTCTCCTCGTCCAATTTCATTGGCCTTTTCAAAATAGATGAGAGGTATTTCGGGCTCCCAAAAACATGACCCCTAGTGTCATCACTTAACACAACGTCTCTGTTCCCTTCATCAGGGAACAAGGGTTACCATACGAAACCGAGACGTTTCTTTTGCTTAATCCTGATAAAACAGAGGTTCTGGTACAAAGACCACATGTAGCTAGAAGTAAGCTGTCTGATCACACTGTAACTCTAGATGGTCTTTCTGTTTCATGCAACAGTAAAAGACCTGGGTTTGATCATAGATTCTTATCTCTCATTTTAAGCCCATGTAGATAATATTTACAGGCTAGCATTTTTCCATCTCAAAAATAAGAAATATATTCTCACTAAAAGATGCAGAAAAATTAGTTCATGCTTTTATTAGGTTGGATTATTGTAACGCTTTACTGTTTGGATGTTCAACTGGGTGCATAAATATGCTTCCGTTAGTTCAGAACGCAGCAGCAAGAGTCATTACTGGAACTAGAAGAAATTAACACATCACCCCTATGTTTACACATCAACACATCACCCACTGCACTCCTAGTCTCCTAGTAAAATTCTGCAATGATTTTTCATTTTAAATATTATTTAATCAACAAAATAGTTACATTGATGACTGTTAAAAAAAGAATCTTACAATTTTGTGTAACATTTAATTTAGTAAATTATTAATTGTAAAAGTGTCTAATTTCTGTTAATATTAGGCTTTGTTCAATAAAAACATAGTTTGCACTATAAACTAATGGTGTAAGTTTTGTAATTAATAGAAAACAAGTTCATAAAATTTTAGTTGCATGAATTAAGCACCTTCATGGTAAATATATCCAAGAATACCCTCATAATTTACAATTTACCTTGGCTTAACATACAGAAATGCTCATAATACAAACATGTTCATCTGAAGAATTCAATGTACATTTAACATAAATGATGTACAATACATTCTGTTTAATGCACATAATTTTATGCTGTGATAGCTGTACATATCAATATACACTTAATCATTTATTGATGCATGAGTTGCATTGTAGATTGTTGGGGGTTTACAAAAATATAAACTGATGTTTGTATGAAAACTAGAACAGTGTCCTTAAATTTTAGGATTTTATGATGAGGTTTTTCTTGAATATGAATGATAATAAATATATTCTGTTCTAGTTTTCCAGGAATTTTTCAGTAATTTTATAAAAATATCAACATTAGGTGTTGCATGGATTTTGAATCCATATGTGAAGCTAATAGATAGATTTAGCACTGTGCAAACCTTTTACTAATTCATAGCCTTATATAGGAGTTAATGGGCCTAATCATGTTAAAATGTCTACAAGCTGATACTGAGTGAATAGACAAAATTGCTGTATTACAATTAAAGCTTGCTTCCCCTTTATAATACATGTTTATTTATTTATTGTTCATTTACGTATTTATGTATAATCATTTTTTTTTATTTTAATTTATTTACTTAATTTATAACACAATATTTTTTTTTTGCTGTACCAATGCTGATGCCAATACCTAATAAGAAAATGCTTATGCCAATACCTAATTGAGTTAGTGGCATGCAATATTATTGTCTTTGGTACAGCACCACTATTTAGATATGAAAAATATTTAATGAGGTTCATTTTGGACCGCTTGCCTTTATTTTGGTTTGACAGAATCAACAATGTTAATGTTGCTAATAGTTTCATGTTTGAGTCATTGTTGATTAGAATAAGCATTGATCAAGATTTATCCAAATACATAAAATCTATCTAAGATCAGTCAGCAATACATAAGTGTACCTTTTTCTGCCTAAAGATATTCCAAATATGCTAATATTTCTAATATACAATAAACTAAACCAAGAAGCTACTAAATTTTAAATGTGCTATTTCCTGTACCTAAAATTGTGTTTGTTCAAAGCTGAAGTCAAGAAGCTATTGTAGTGCTGATGCTAACAAGATTCTCCATATCCATGAAGTGTAATTTATTATGCCACCGTGGCTGCTTAACTGGATTTTTTTGATTAACAATTAGCACGGCCTGACAAGAAAACCTAGACTATAAAGAAATTGAAAGTAAACAATTTATGTTATAAGCAAAAGAAAATGGAGACACAGCCCAGCAGCTATTATTATTGTTGTTCTTTATATTACTATTAAGAAGTAGCTCCGTGTTTAAGTTGTAGGATTAATGATTGGAAGATGATTGGTTCAATTCCCAGCAACACAAAGCTATGATTGCTGTCTTTGAGCAATGCCCTCAACTGCACAAACGATATGTAAGTCTGGAAAAGGAGATTTGCCAAATTTTATACATTATTAAGTGTTGCCGAAGTTTATGTCAGATTCTTCTCTTGAAATGTAGTACATTTAAAAAAAATTGTTTTCTGTAAAAGTCCCCTGGTTCTTCATTAGACTGCTATGGTTTGACTAATACAGTGGTTTTTTTTGTCAGGGCACATGTGTAAGTGTGTCTGAAAGAGCATGCCCTTTTTTTTAACTCTTTCTGTAAGTCCTGGGTGAATTGCTGATAAACATGATTGAACGTTGACATCATCATCGACATTTTTTCTAACCCATAATATGTAATAATTTATATATACTTTGGAGTATTGTTCATCTGTAAAGTCAAAATACACTATGCATTATTAGTAATTTTATTGAAAAATACATCATAACATAGATAAAGTAGCATTAAGACAAATAAGCAGTGTTGGGAATGTTACTTCCCAACTAAAAAGTTGTTACTTCTTACAAATAGTATCTAAGTTAATAACTGGGTAACATCATTATCAAAGTAACTAATTACCAGTAAAAGTAACTATTGCATTCCTTTATAATGGACACTAAATAGAAAGAATTATTATAAAACAGTGCAACATAAGTTGCACAATTGATAAACACGTCTTCCTTTTAACTCAAAGAGGAAATTGAAAGCTACAGTTGAACATGGGCCGTGCAGTTAATCACAATCGCAAAACAATTGTGATTTGAAATGATTTCTAAACTGCATAAGACTACGGTTTTATTATTTTATTCATTATTATTATTTTATGTATTATTTATATTTAAATTCGGAATACTGCAAGGCTTTCTTGCCGTGACTAAGTTAAACCTCAACTGCCCATTTGGCTAAGTTAAACCTTAACTGCCCATCTGGCTGATGTCATGCGTGGCAGCTATGCCCAGGGATTATAGAAAAGTCACCATCTCACATGGCACATAAATTGCCTGGAGAGCCTGAGGTGCCATCATGTGCTTGTTCATTCAGACAAGACATCAGTGGTTTACTATATCAACCACCAGTTGGGTCTGCATGTCGCTCCTACTCTATAGGCAGGCGGACCAGATTCTACGATTGGCTCATGGAAAGGTTTGGTCAAAGCAAGGAAGCAGACATTCTGTCAAGATGGAGGTGGAGGACCAGGGAGTAGTTGAGCTCCTGAGACATTTCAGCCTAACAGATGTAGATCTGTTCACATCCAGAGAGACAGTGCACTGTCCTTTATGGTTCTCCCTCACACATCCAGCTGCTCTTGGACTGGATGCTATAGTACAGACTTGTAAAGTGACTTTACAATAATGCTTTACAACAATGCACTCCACACTATTCAGATTTTTATTTGCTTAAAATTTTAAAAACCCTATATCATTTTTGTTACACTTCACAATTATGTGCTATTTTGTGTTGATCTATCCCATAAAATCTCATTAAGTTTGTGGTTGCTCCTATTTGCTCCTGCAAATACTGGTGCTAAACTACAAAGCCAAAAACGCAGCAGCACTCGAAAAAAAAAAAATCCATGCTGCTCTTTAAACAGTTTTTGTGGTTGTTACATTTTGATTTGGGATGTAATGTAGCGGTATTGAGCTGTTAAAGGATGTGACTCAAAGCACATTTGTATGTTGTCCTGGACAAGAGTGTCTGCTAAATGCTGAAAATGTAAATGTAATTTTTTATTAAACAATACTGTCAGTAAAATTAAAGATAGTGTTTGTGTAATTTACAATCACAATTGATAGCTTAATGGTTTATAGTGGGTTGCCTAAATAATCTTTCTACTTCTACTATAACAATACACTCTAGGGTGTACCCGCTATAAAGATGGTAGCTCCAGGTACCACAGAGTATGCTGCACAGCATCTAGATTTTCGTTACAGGAGCGAGGTGGAGCAGCATTTCATACACCCTTTTTTCCGATTTTTGCCACCTCGGATTGTAGAAACTGCTTCCGTTAGGTAAAAAATGATGGAACATGGTAGAAATACTGTTAAAATATGCTTTATTCATACTACTGCCAGTACTGTTAATAATCTAGTTAACTGCTTTGCTTTTAATAACTTCTGAAATTGCGTTGTTTATGAGCTGATTAAGATCTTTAACACATACAACTACATACAACTAGCTAACCAAAGAGATAAAATATGTTTTGTAATGTTTTGTTTTGTAGTATGCTGAAATTCTACAGAAATTTCTGCATAATCATTAATGAAACAGTAGATAAATGGTGTTGAAGATATACTGTACATTTATAGAATTTTCAGTTTTTTAATTATCCAAAAATGTAACAGAAAAACAGGTAATTTTCTGGCATTACATTTTCCATTATTTTACAAATTTTTTTAAAGTATGGCTGTACTCTCCTGAGACCTGCCCCAACTTATCAGACTGCTGGGGGATTTAATTGTAAGGGAAAGACCATCTAACACCAACTGAATCTGGCACAATATGCCATTTTTTAAATTCTCCTGATCCATCTCAAGTAAATTATTTTCACTTCCGCCAATACAGCTTTTTATAATATAAGACAAGAAAAGTCTCTTCTTTAACACTTCAACGTGTATTTACCTTGGATTTTGATACTGTGGTATTTTTTTAATTTGAAAATTAACAAGACCAAAGCATATCAGTTGTTTGCATTGTTATGGTTTTGTAATATTTTTTATGTCTTTGTAAGTTTACATTTGTTTAAATTCACACTGCGCTATTGGTTACTTTAAACACCAACTAATCCTAGCACATTGTTTTGGGTTTTTATAACATTTGTGTAAATGCCCTTTATAGGATAAATACCCTATAACATTTGTTTAAATACCCTTTTGGTGCTATGTCACTGAGGAGGCTGAGGAGAGGCCCTTGAAATAACAAATGAGGCACCATAGAAGGGCATAAAAAATATACAGCCTAGCTGGAGAAAAGGCTTCTTGAGAGAAGTAGAAAAAACATGTATAGATGCATAAAGGATGTTTAATCTAACAGCTTATACAATTCAAATGGCATCAAATTTTTGCTAATATTTATATATAAGTATATATATTAGGAGGTGGTAAGGCTTACAAGAGCACAGGTTATAGGTTACATTAAATTACTGTTAATACTTGTCTTCTTTTTAATTTTAAATAGTTATACTTTTATTTATTTATTTTATCTCAAGCATGCTGTCACAATACACCCATTGCTTCCACCATTTCTTCCATGTGGCAAAAGGGCGGTCTCATGATTGCACCTCTTGTGCTTTGTGTAATTAAAGCTAATATGTTCAGAAAGTAGATGTAAGCATATCAATTATAATTGTAGGTATTGTTTAGTTTAACCTTTTTGTTGTTTTAAAATTTGCTCTATTTTAAATATGGATTTATTTTTGTGTATTTGCTTAGAATTAACAATATTTAACCCATTAGTGGGTAATAATTCTATATTTCATGTTGTTGGCGTACCGTTTGTTGTAACGTACCAGTCATACTGTGTTTAATATCAATAGTTTTTGTATGATATCCTATAGCAATGCGTCCTGTGGGAACACAGAATAAAATTTTCTTGCGTCTAAGAAGAGCAAAAAATCTTCAAGAAAATTCAAGAGATCTCTTAGAAGATAACAAAGCAACAAAGTGCAAAAATCCCTTGAAAATTGTCCCCTTTTATACTGGTGCTCACTCTTTCTGCTCCATTTTTAGCCAATAAATTCCCATTACTTTAAGTTACAAGCTGTTGACCACTCTATCAGTACTCAGACAATTAAACCAGTTGTAATACGAATTGTACATTCGTACCAATGTGTTCCTTATTCTCTCTGCCACACCTGCATCAGATATCCCATCAGGAAATGCTGTTGGCCTTCATCTAATCTCTCTTGTCAGCTCTGATTTGCAGAACATAATTTAGCTTTTTTACACTTTTGTAGCACTTAGTTTTTTCCCATACCACAATGTCTGTAAGTAATTTTTCATCTACTCATTTTACAAGCGTGTATATTTAGATTTTTTTATTTTTTAATCTATTCATTGTTCTATTTTTTTACATAGAGCTTGTGAGTGGTACCACTTTGCTCCAGGATCTTCCTTCTTGACTGTTTCTAGATCTTAAAATTTGGCAGCCTTTAGCTTCTTATCAGGTGCAGAATGTAGCACGCACACAGACACTCTGCCTTCTGTCTTTTGATCCTGCCTCTTATCCTATATTTTAACGGTACTGTTACTATTGTTTTAATATTATATATTAACAGAGGTGTGTAGTAACAAATTACATTTACTTTTTTTCATTTACTTGAATAATCTTTTTAGGTGACTTCTACTTTTAGAGTTTATTATATGATGTGTACTTTTACTCATACTCAAGTACATTTTCAATTTAAAAAATGTTAGTTTTACTTCTTTAATTCTTTTTAGATTATGTGATTGGTGAATTGAAGCAAAGGAGGATTTGTGTGTGTTTTTGGAGTCAAATCACCAGTGCCATTAAGTTCAGTCTATGTTTTCACTCCAAGATATTAAAATAAGTAGTTACATAATGCAATACATGCTGTGTGCACCAAAACGAACTGACATTGCAGTGTATAAGAATTCCAGCTCCAACCTAAAAAAAACATGTAGGAATAAGTGTCAAAACTATGCCTATTTTAACCCTATAATTAATAATTAGGTACTTATAGGCACTTTGACCTTATTGTAAAACCATATTTCACAGACTGTCAGAATACACACATTCATGAACGAAAGTTCATTATAAATGTAACGGTTCCAGGTCTCCATCATTTGACGGCCCCCTCGCCTGAGTACTAGCGCCACTTCCGACATAACTTCTGGTCCTTAGGCTACAAAAACTAGCAACATGTTTACCATGCTGCTTGTTGCTTGCCTACATACTAAGCGTTCTTTTATTTTATGTATTGCTTGGTCAGGTTTTTGATCTATGCTACGTCTAGTTTACAATTACTGTCTTTGCCCTTTGGTTTTGTTTGCTACTCTGCATAGTAAACTTTCGTGCTTTGACCTTGGCCTGTTTACAGTTTATGTCTGTATCTGTGACCTGCATTATTATTAAAGCCTTATTCCGCACAATGAATATCTCTCAGCCGTCAGAATACTTCGCCAACACAGAATCCAGCGGGTTTGGTGAGGCTTCAGGCTACTGTAGATTATCATGCTCAAGCTCTTTTTCAAGCACAACTGGCATCCCTACAAGCAGCGCATCAGGAGCGGTTACCGCCATCCAGTTCATACTAAGCATTTTGGTATTTCGGATAAGTTTGACGGCTCCCCGGAGCGATGCAGAGGATTTCCACATCAGTGCCAAATATTTTCTCTAACCAAGCAAGTTTATTCCCCACTAAAAGAAAGAAATGCCACGAGTGCAATCATCTTTAGATTGCAATTGTGGATCTGAATGGAAAGTCTACGTCAAGGTGAAACTCCCACTGCAGATTATGCTATCAAGTTCTGGAAGCTAGCTGCACAAAGCGGGTGAAATGAGGTATCACTTAACGCGGTATTTAAATATGGTTTAAACACTTGTCTCAAGGCGGAATTAGCATGCCGTGAGGACACAGACACCTTTTCCCAGTATGTGGCAATGGCACTTCGAATCTGTTAAGAAACACGTCACGAAATGAGGGAAAGTAATTGCTCTATTACCTGCTCCACATGACTACTATTCGAAACCCATGCAAGTGGGCTTCACAAGACTCTCGCAGCGAGAAAAGATGTCGCCGACAGCAGGAAAACTTATGCTAACTACTGCGGGGGTGCCAATCATTACAGCTCTGACTTTTTGCCCGACAAGAGTAAACTACCTAGTGTTCACACTCACGCCTACTTTATGTCTCTCACCCTAAAACGCACTAATAAATTAGTTCAGAATGCTTACTGGTGGCCAGAACATCAGTCTCACCTCAGGGTATCATCCACAATCTAACGGCCAAAGTAAAGAGAGCAAAAAACCAGGAGTTGGGTAGATATTTACGGCCTTGATTATAGTCGAGAACAAGATCGATGGAGTGAATTCTTACCATGGGCTAAGTGTGCACAAAACTCGCTAACCCACTCCTCCACACCCCCTTTCAGTGTGTTCTGGAGAATCAGCCTCCATTGTTTCCCTGGTCCAGTGAACCATAAGATGTTCCTGCAGAGGATGACTGGATGAGACGCAGTGCTTAGGTTTTGGGGAGTGCCCATGTCTGGTTTCAGAGGGCCATTTAAACGCAACGCTTTCATGCCAATCGGAGAAGACGTCCGCACCCAAGATATCAGATCGGACAATTAGTCTGACTTTCTATTAAGATTTACATCTACGCCTTACTAGTAAGAAGTTGAGCCCTAAATATGGCGGGCCTTTCAAGATCATACGACAAATTAACCCTGTTACCTACCGACTGGAGCTTCCACTATCATATCGTATTTTTCTTCGTCTTTCCATGTTTTACCGCTCAAACCACATCTCTCAGTTCAACCTTCCAAAACTCCTGCTCCTGAACGACCTACCCCTATTGAAGTTGAAGGGGCACCTGCATACCACTTGCAATGAAATTTTTAACTCTAGGAAAATGAAGAGGCCAAATAGAGTATTTGGTATACAGACCTGAGGAGAGGTCTTGGGTCAAAGCTAAAGATATTCCCGATCCAACACTCACCAGGGATTTTCATGCTAACATTAACAGCCAGCATCACGGCCAAGAGGACGCCCTAGAAGAATGCCTGGAGGCGTTCCTATTAGAGGGGGTACTGTAACAGTTCCAGATCTCCATCATCAGAGGGTGCCGTTGCCTGAGTTCTTGCTCCACTTCTGGTATTACTTCCGGTTCTTAGGCTTCAAAAGCTGGCAACATGTTTACCATGCTGCTGCAATGTATTGTTGCTTGCCTATATACGGAACAATCTTCTAGTTTGAACAGCTAACTGGCACTTCCCGCATTTATTTTATTCCTATTTAAAATAATGCACAGAATCTATACTGGAAAAGTAAAAGTACAAGTACTTATGGAAAAATAGTCACTTAAGTTAAAGTAAAAAAAGTACCAGATAAAATATTATTTAAGTAGTTAGTTACTAGTTACTTCTGATATGATTGACACAAAAAGCCAAAGCCCTAAATATAAAACCTATTTGGCAAGTTTCCATATCCCTCTCCTCCAAAGTATCTCTGTTCTGCTTATATAAAACAGGTTAAAGTAAAATAAAGCTAACTTGTTTACTGACAAAGAAAGTAAAACAATAAAGCTGAGGTTTGGCGTAGATGACGGTCCTGGGGATCCTAGATGGAAATTCTAAGGAGGGAGACGGCAAAATCTCCCTCCACCTACACTAGCTCTGCGGACCTTGAACTGGTTGGGGAAGCCCGCTCTGTGGACTCTTCCCCTGGAGAGAGAGGGCCCATCTACAGCTATCCACTTTTGATGGGGGGGGGAAACCATTGAAAACATCATCAGGGTTGCCATGGAAAGCTTATGCGGCAACAGGTCATGCCTGAATACTACGGGCAAGCTCCAAGCCTAGCAGGCCGACCTGCTGAGGGACCTGGATGAAAAACTGAAAACTGGTTTGGGCGGGTTAGACTAAACCTTCAGGGCCACCAAAAAAACAGCCTGGGTTTTCAGCCAGGCTATAGCAGCACTAGTGGCTACTGAGAGGCATTTGTGGCTCAGTCTCTTCAACATGAGAGACAGAGAGAGAGCCTATTTATTAGATGCCCCGGTTACCTCTTCGGGCCAACAATGTCCCAAAGGGAATATCCTTCTTACCCAATCTTGAGAGGTGTGTCAGAAAGAAGAAGGTCCCTTAGGTATACCAGTAGTCAGCTTCGAGAGGCTGCTCTCCTTAGTAGACTTGGCAGAGCCTTCCAAGTTTCTCAGAGTGGGTACTGCGCACAGTAAGAAGGGGGTACAGAATTCAATTTGGGTCGCACCCGCCGCATTTTTAAGGGGGGGTTACACTCGAGAGTGGCCCCCGAGCAGGTTCCGGTAACAAATTAGGAACTAAAGACACTCTTGGAAAAGGCTTTTACAGCTGATACTTTATTGTTTCAATAAAGGATGGAGGACTACATCCTATTGTAGATCTGCGTCAACTGAATTAAGCACTGAAGAGATTACAGTTCAAAATGCACACAACGTCGGGTGCAGTCCATGCCACGACTGTCAGGGAGTTTCAGAGGCTACTATGCCTCATGGCAGCAGCATCCAATGGTATACACTGAATATTAGACTTCTGCAGTGGTGGCTAAAAACCAAAGGGTTTTCTCCAAGGGGCAACGCTCTTCAGAGGATCAAGGTTTTGTGACCCAGAGGGGCCAGTGAAAACCAGAAGGTATGGCAAGGCTGCGTCTCTACTCGTTTCCCCCGATTGCCCTTCTCCTGGGAGTTCTACAGCAAGTGAGACAAGAAGGGACAGCTGTTAGCCCCCTTCTGGACAGGCCAGACATGACTCTAGGACCTGACCTTCTCTCCCTGAAGGGTCTCAGCTTTCAACTCAAGGTCTCTCAGCTAAGGTAATAGAGAACATAACCTAATCTAGAGCTCCCGCCACAAGGAAACTTTACGCTCAGAAATTATTCGTCTGTTAATGTAGAGACAATTGTCAGGACCCAGTTAACTGTGCAGTCGGTTCAGTGATGGAGTTCCTACAAGGAAGGTTCTCTGCAGGTCTAGCTCCTTCCACCTTAACTGTGTATATGGCGACTATATTGCTATGCTGGACTCCTATAAATCCGCACTTCCAATCAGTAGACTAGCAGAGTTTGTATTGTTTGGCACTGTACACGACTATTAGCGATCTGCAGAATGCACACCCCGACGGACTGTTTATCATTGCCAGAGATTTCAACCACACAAATCTCAAAACAGTGCTTCCTAAATTTTACCAATGTAGGCTGGTGACTGTGGGAGCAAAACCCCAATAAAACAATAAAACCATGATCTGTTCCAGAGTCTCAGGAAAATGGGTTAAAGCCTCTCTCTAGGGGCCAAGATGTTATCTTTTCTAAACGTCAAGTCTTTTAAACAATTATATAATCATGTATACTATGCTGTGATATTCTTGATGATACATATGCATGTTTGATATCATTTTAAAGGTTGTAAGCAGTAAAAGGGTCTTGTAAGTCTAACAAGTCTAACTTTCTAAGTCTGAAGGTACAACAGTTAAAGTTACTTTAAAGATATTTTTCACTCCTGTAAAAGGTGTGTCCTCCTCAGGAAACCTAGATTAGAGAGCCATTTACAACCCCATCTGGTGAACTTTTAGGTCACAAGAAACACCAATCAGAGAAATTCATGAAAAGTTGTGTCCTTCTCAGGAAACCTGGATTCACGTACAACCCCATCTGGAGAACTTTTAGGTCACGAGAAACAAATCTGTGTATTTTACCAATTAGAGAAATGTATTACTCTTTTCCCTTCAGTCGGGTATTAAAGGTACATTGACAAAACACTCATGGAAGCATTCTGTAATCAGAGCTTTCCACACTGCTGTGTGTCTCCAATGCCAGGTATGATATAGATTCTATGACTTTTATTTTATACTGTTGATCATGTTATGTATGTAATTTGATATTTTGTATTTTACTGTGTAATCAATGTTTTACCTGCCTGGAATAATAAATTGTTATTAATTCCTTTAAAATTCTTCAGAATAAGTTATTTTCAGTAGATTTAAAAGGAGTCCTTTGTTACCGCAAAATCATATGTCAGGATAGGACAAACAGGAGTTTAATAGTGAATGGAGCATGGGGCACATTCTTCCAGAATAATGTCTATCACCTGGCTTACAAAGTTCTATGCATGTGGCTAATGCTAATTCCAGCATACAGACCGCTCGTCAGATACTTTAAACCGGTTTTAAAGAAAGTGAGAACGTGGCCAACAGGAGCTGCTTCTGCTCTTCAGGACTTCTTTGAGTGCACTGACTGGCAGATGTTTAGGAAGGCTGCAACCAACATCCCGGCAGAGTGCTCAGGGACTGTGTGGTACAACTAGCAGATGTTTTCACTAACATATTTAACACAGTTTCCTGTGTCCTGTCATTCCCACGTGCCTGGACTTTCTGACTAAAAGACCTCAGTTAGTCTGGATAGGAAGCAGCATCTCCAGCACCATCACACTGAACACTGCTGAATCATTACTGTGTAGCAATGCACAGCTCTAATCACATCAACAAGTTCACTGATGACACGACCGTGGTGGGTCTCATCAGCAAAAACAACGAGTTAGCATACAGAGAGGAGGTGCAACAGCTAAAAGCCTGGTGTAGCGGCAACAACCTGTCTCTGATCATCGACAAGACTAAGGAGATAGTTGTTGACTTTAAAAGAGCAAAAAGGGGCCACTCTCCCAACATTTATGGATCCTCATCTTAGTGTTCACCTGGTGGAGAAACTCACCTGGTTAATCAACACCAGCTCCATCACCAAAAAAGCCCAGCAGCAACTCTACTTCCTGGGAAGGCTGAGGAAAGCCCATCTTCCACCTCCGAACCTGACCATGTTCTACAGAGGGACCATTAAGAGCATCCTGGGCAGCTGCATCACTGCCTTTGTAACAGGGTTAAAAAGAACATTTAATTTTGATTTCATTTGTGTGAATTCCATAAAATAAGGCATTGTTATATATTCATACGTTATTGAAGGTTTTCATCAAAAAGGTATGTCGCTTTCATGTTTATGACTGTTCAAAACGCTGTTTAGGAAAAATGTTTCCTTGTATGTGTATATGTAACTTGTATATGTAAGTTTCCTTTTGTTTTCCCCTATATGTACTGTTTTACACTACTACACTGTGAATTACAGGTGTTTTGTGAGAATTTATATATTGTATATTAGTTTTGTTCGATTTGTATAAATAATGTACCTCAGCAGACTTGAGTGTTGCTGCTGCAGTTTGTATTTCTATCTGCATCTAATTTATGTTTGCTTTTTCATCAAAAAGATAAACCAAGTCTTGTGTGGGTGTGTGTCTGTCTTCATCCGTTACACCTGCTTTGGGAACTGAACTGCTTCGGATTGCAAGACCCTGCAGAGAATAGTGAGAACAGATGGAAAGATCATCGGCGTCTCTCTTCCCTCCATAACGGACATTTACACCACACGCAGCATCCGCAAATCCAAGAGCATTGTGGTCGACCCCACACACCCCTCACACAAACTCTTTACACTACTGCCATCCGGAAAAAGGTACCATAGCATTCGGCCCCTCACAACCGGAATGTGTAACAGTTTTTTTCCCCAAGCCATCAGGCTGCTCAACACACTGAACTGACTAAAACTACCTCAACTCACACACACACACACACACACACACACACACACACACACTTAAGACAATTCGATGTTTTACAGCAACATTTAACAGTAAATACAAAAATACATTGTTAAGCACAGACACTTTCAATGCACATTTACCTTGTTTTTTTGGGTTTTTTTAATTGCACAATTTTATTTGCACATTTTTATAATCTGGTCGGCTGTTTAATTTAACTTTCCGTACAGCGTTCTGTTTTTTGTAGTGTATAGTCTGTTGTTAAGTCTGTATTGTTTATTGCACTGTCTTGCACTTTTTGCACCAGGTTGCACACATGCACTTTATGTTGCTAAGATAATTTTAGTCTTTAGCTCTGTGTTGTTATTGTTTTGTGTAATTCTGTGTTGTTATTTGTAACACTATGGGGTCCTGAAGAAACGTTGTTTTATTTCACTGTCTACTGCGTCTGCTATATATGGTTGAAATAACAATAAAGCTTCTTGAACTTGAACTTAAATTTGTTGTCCAACTTGAGAACCTGACATTGTATAATATGTGTTGACAAATGGTGTTGTAACAATTCCGAACTCTGAACACCAGAGTTCACCCTCATCTGAGTACTAGGGCACTTCCGCTAGCACTTTCTGTTGCTAGCTTCATAGCAAGCATAACTAAACACACATTGCAAAGTATTGTTTGCTAGTCCACTTTACCAAGCGTTTAGTTCATGTTCATGGTTATGTCTACTTGGTTTTCTTTGCTTTGTTTGTGGTTTCTGTCTTCTGCCTAAAGTTTTGGACTTGTTTGTTTGGATTTACTCTGCTCTATGTGTACTGACCTTTGCCTGTTTGTTGTCTACGCTTTTGGATTATTGCAACTACTCTAATAAAGCCAACATGGATCCTTCTAAGACATCTTTTTCACAGAATACTTCGCCATGGCAGGATCGACTTGACTTCAAGCCCTAATAAACTACCACGGCCAAGAGCTACAGGCTTTCAAAGGCTCAAATGGCATTGCAAAAAACTGCAAATCAACAGCTCACCCAACAAATGCCGCCTCAGCCCAGCACCAGAATCTATACTGTTCATTCACTTACAAGTTGAATGGCACACCAAAACGTTGCAAAGGATATTTATGTCAACGCCAGATTTTCTTCCTGAAACAGCCCAATGCCTTTCAAACTGAAAGTAAGAAGTGTTCATTCATTTTGACTTACTGGGAAAGCCTTAGATTGGCCTTCTGCTGTTTGGGAATCCCTGTGGATTATTTCATGGCACAGCTATGGAAAGTTTTTGTGTACCCCAAAAGTAGGTTAGACATTTCAACTGCTCAGGCTAAGGCAAGGTGAGCCATCTACAGCAGAGTATGCTATTTAATTCCTCACTTTGGCCGCTCATAGCAGGTGGAATAATGTGGTTCTTAAACCAGTGTTCAAACAGGGCTTGTACACACAGCAGAACTTACTTGTCGTGATGATACAGGCAGGTTTTTACAATATGTGGCTATGGCAGTGTGGCTGAATAATCTGTTATGCAACAGCCCCCTAGAAAAAGTGCATCTCACACAATGGATACTATGATGCTGTCACCCCAAGGTGACTCTGAGCACAAGCAAGTAGGATTTACCAAATGCTCTCCGGGTCAACTTTGTCTTAGACTTAGACAATCTGTGTTTCTACTGTTGGGGTCCTAATAATTTTAGCTTCACCTGCCCCAAGAAACCCACACCTAATTCATCGAAAGTAAGCAACCCTTACTGCTTTCATCCACCTTGTGCCTCACCATACATGTCTGACCATCATTGATTCTGTATCTCATGTGTTTCCAGCCTTAGTGGATTCTGGGTCAGCTCCTAACCCTATTGACAAGTACTTCGCTGAACAGATCAAGCTTAATACCACACCATGTGTTCCAAAACTCCACATCCCAGCCAATGACGGTTAACCCATTGGCCATGGTATCACTCACAATATGGTCTTTAACACCATGCGAGTCAGAGAGCTCCTTGAGAAAGGCCCATCATTCCACATTATCCAATCTTCCAAGAACCCTATCATTCTGGGGGTATCCCCAGTTACAGACACATGACCCCACTATTTCATGGACAGAACAAGAGTGTCATAAGAACCCACTGTCATAAGAATTGTTTTTGCCATGTGCTCACCACACCGTGCCTCACCACTCAAGGAGCTATCAGCCATGGATGACACCCTAGCCTCAGCTTTCATCTGTTCCTTCACATCCCCTCAGCCTAAGGCTTCTTCTTTGTGGTAAAGAAAGATGGTGGTTTACGCCCTTGCTTCATCAGGGTCTTAATGCAGTTACAGTGAAATACAGTTATCCTCTGTCACTAGTTCCCGCCGCTCTTGATCAATTACGTAAGCCCTCGTATTTACCAAGCTTGATATGTGCAGTGCCTGCAACTTAATATGGATTCAGGAAGGGGATGAATGAAAGACTGCATTCATCACCACCAGGGGCCAGTATGAGTACTTAGTAATGCCATATGGACTCTCAAACGCCCCAGCAGAATTCCAGTTATTCATTAATGAAATTTTTTAGGGATCTCTTGAATATGTGTTCATTAATGAAAATTTTTAGGGATCTCTTGAATATGTGTGTCATAGTATTGTTTCATCGACACATTCACTTCTTTCAATTATTTATTTGACGTTCTACTTGTGCTTCCTCAACCAACAAGTACGTACTGTATTGTGTTCATGGAACACAAGCTGTTGTCAAGATCATGTCAAGTTTTTAGGTTACCATATAAGATTGCAAGGGGTTGCTGTGGGTCATTTCACACCATGGTCACCATCTTCGCAGATTGGCCCTTGCCTCAAACTGTCAAGGACATTTAACCTTCCTGGGAGTTTGCCAAACCTGGGTTGCAAACCTCTATGGTGGATTGCAAATGCCCTATTCTATGTGTGATTAATTCCCGCAATTAGAGTATGACATCATCCCCTTTCACAGCTCTTCTCAAGATTAAGTTTTCAAAGCTCCAATAGACGGAGATTTCGGAGATGGCTACAAAAGCTTTGCCCAGCTCAAATCCAAGTTCAAATCCAACGAGTCAAACTCAAAAACTGCCGCATACTGCTGCATCCACGCACTACATCCTGACATCCTGCACATCCTGCTTACCATTTGTGGAAGTTGACAGTTGTTCTGACTGTTCTCAGAGTTGGCACTGGCAGTGACCATCAACTCAAAGATCAACTCAAAGACATGCAAAAAAAAAAAAATGTGGGAAACTACTGTGTGGGAAACAAGGTGGGAATGGGTTACAATTACTTGCAAAGCATAAAAGAAGCTTCAATAGAGTGGAGGCACTGGCTGGAGTGGCATGGAGTCCACATTCCACTCACCAGCTTCTATCGAAATCGAAGGGGGTTTGCACATACCATGAAAAGCTTTATAAGTTAGTATAACTGAACAGACATTGCAAAGTATTGTTTGCTAGTCAACCTTACCAAGTGTTTAGTTCATGTTCAAGTTTCTTCCTACCTGGTTGTCTGATCTGTGTTTCTGCCTAATGTTTTGGACTTGTTTGTACCAACCTTTGCCTGTTTGTTGACCATGCTTTTGGATTATTCTAATAAAGCCTCACACTCTTTCTGTTTTATAATGTCTCTTTAAATGCTGTTTGCACAACAATCAAGGCTTTTCTCTGTTTTGGCATTTATAATTTATTTAGAAAAAAAAGCTTTTTTTGTGTTGGTTAATATCTAGCATACCAGTACTGAGCTGTTTAAATGCGACTCAAAGCACTTTTTTTCCCGTTGCTCTGGGTAAGGGGATTTGCTAAATAATGTAAATGTAAATTAGTGAAATCGTATCATTTTATAGTTCAAATATTGAATGCAGGTTTGCCTTGATCTGGTGGTCCTTTATTCACACCTTAAATGACCTGGCTCATTATCCTGATGTTAAATTCCTGGGCTTTCCTTGGGTTTGACCATGTGAAAAATGATGCCAGGTTTGATGACATGATTGTCTGCGAGTCTTTGTAGGGCTGCCAGGGCCAAAAGCAAGAACTTGGTACTGCCAGTGTCCTAAAGCAGTGATAGAGGTGTTTGAAACTATGAAAGTCATTACAGAGCCTACTCGACCACCATACTCAACCACCTTTATTGGGGCTGACTGACCCCTCGATGAACTGATTCCCCAACCAAGTAACACTTGGCTGGATCTGTGTGGCAGGGAAGTGGCTCATGGTTAAGGTGCTGGACATCCCGAAGATTGTGGGTTCGATTCCCAGTTCCACCAAGTCACCACGGTTGGGCCCCTGAGCAAGGCCCTTAACCCTCAATTGCTCAGTTGTATAAAAAGAGATAAATGTACGTCGCTTTGGATAAGCGCTTCTGCCAAATGCTGTAAATGTAAATGTGGTAGGTAACAGACACTGCTGGACCAGGGTTAATTCAAGTTTAGCAATTTTATGTGCTTAACTTGGCTTACCTTCTCAAGGACTGTGCTTGGTTCTTGCTTTAACTTTGTCCTGGACAGTTATATGTCCTCTCTTGCTTCCTTTAAGCCAACTTCCAAACGATCACACTTAATGGTAGTTTTATTGTTCCTCATATACAAGTCAGGACACGCTTGATTAAATTTATTTTGTATAAATTAATTGTAGTGTGGTGTTGCTTGTAGTATCTGTTTTATAATAGATACTACAATGCTCTGAAGAGCTGTAGATCAAACAGCCATTTCCACACCAGCTAAATCACATCCAGCACTCCCCTGACACTAATCTACGCTGTTGGTCAACCCAGCTCGGCGAAAGAGTGCAAGGGATTCTTTATGCAGTGTTCTCTGGCACTACAAAATGCACACTTATCGATTTTCCATGGAAAAAGCTAAAGTTGCCTATGTTCTAACCCTGTTGTCAGGTCATGCTCCCCAGTGGGCAGAATCTCTGTGGCACCAAGGTGGACTGGCTACACAGTCTCTGGAGGTGTTTGGACGATTACTAGAACACACAATTGGAAGCTCAACGACATTCCTTACAAGGTCCTGTCAATAACAGGCAAACCACTTACTGTGGGCAAAGTACAAGCTCACTTAGGTCCCATTCAGTTGCAAGTCGGCCAGCTTCACTAAGAGGAGATAAAATTATTGGTTCTGGAGGATAGTACTGAAGAAATTGTCCTGGGATGCCTCTGGCTTGTCTTCTATAATCCCACAGTGTCATGGTGCACAGGAGAGATTTTGAGCTCCTAGGAGAGAGGTTTTTCCCAGAGACTCCATTTCCCAGAGTGTTTACCAGAAGACCTTCCCATGCCAAGTATGTCGTTCCATGAAACTCCACTTGATGATGTCGTTTCATCAAGTGGAGAGAAGGCTATGAGATCCGAAACATATTTTCTCCCAAGTGGAGAGAAGGCTTCCAGATATGAAGAAACATTTCTCCCAAGAAAGCATCAAAGTTACAGCTGTTGACTTCCTGCCAAATTAACCGGATCCACAGAAACCGTTTATTGTAGGGGTGGATGCTGCCTCCTCCTCTGGTAGGGGCCATTTTCTCCCAATATCATGGAACCCCACCAAAACTTCTTCCATGTGCCTGCTTTTCTAAGAAATTAAACAGAATTATGACATCGGCAACCAAGAACTCTTAGCCATTATGTTTGCTCTAGAGGAAAAGAGACACTGACTGGAGGGTGCATATCACCCATTTCTGGTATACACTGACAATAAGAACCTAGAATACCGCTGAGAGGTTTAGAGACCTAATCCTCGTCAAGCCCGTTGGGCTCTGTTCTTTACCCAGTTCCACTACAAAGCCTACCAGCCAGAAACAAAGCATGCAAAGGCCAAAACCCTATTACGACTGCATGCTTCCGATGTCCCTCCAGAGAACCCTGCAAAGAACCCATCCCTCCCCATAATAGGTCCCAGACAGTGGGAACTAACTCAAGACCTCCAAGTCATCCAAGTCTCACATGTCTCCCGAAGCCAAAGGAACAATCTTATTCAGGCTCCACACACACATTTGGGCACCGGAAATCCTGGCGCTAACCAGACCATCTTACTGCTCAAAGATCGCTTCTGCTGGCCTGGATTGGCCAACAATGTCAGAAGGTATGTAAAGGGCTGTCAGGAATAAGCCAAGACTCTTCCTCGCCATCTGCTCATTGGCAATACCTCTGCCCACGCCCCGACATCCATGGTCACTCATTAGAGTGGATTTTGTCAAGGACCTGCCTGCCTCCAATGGTTATATGTGCATCTTGATTGCACTGTAATTTTTAACCATGTGTTTAGAAATTTTGGCATACCCGAAGAAATCTTGTCAGATCGAGGCACTCAGTTCATCTCACATGTTTGGAGAGATATCTATTCCCTCCTAGGTGTGGCTGTGAACCTATCGATAGACAAAAAGAAAAATCCAAGAGATCAGCCACCGTACCTTCTGTTATAGCCGCCAGAACTCCTGGAACCGGTTCCTAGACTTTTTTAATACGTACTTGACTCCAGCTAATTGGACGAACGGAGTTCAATTTCCGGCACCACCAAGTTGCCACTGTTGGGCCCCAGAGCAAGGCCGTTAACCCCTAATTGCTAACTTATATAAAAGAAATATATGTAAGAAATATATGTCCTTCTGGATAAGGGCGTCTGTCAAAAGCCAGAAATTTAAATATAAGCTATTTTGGAGATTAGGGTGAACATGATGTTATTTGACAACATTAGAATATCTGTCCTGCAGTTCTTCTGTCCAGTTTTTGCCTTGACTTATTATAGTCTGTTAAATGTAATATATATCAATGGGTATTTTGGCAATTTGAGCTTTTTTACCAACAATTACAAAATTATTTTTCCAAATAATTATACATAAAATACGCAAAAACCCAGGGCTAAAATTTTAATTTGTGAATTTGCAAACTTTATCAAGTTTACTGACCTTAGTTCAGCTTTGACATCACTGGAAAAGGAAATGTTGTTGAAGATAAGGAAAGAGGCTTCTCCTGGGTCAGGATATTTGACTTTTTTATGCATACGAATGTTAGTGTTTTACAAGGTGGAGTCTTAGGTCCAGTGTTTTTCTCATGAGAGACACCATAATGATAAAAAAGTGTTACATTATGTGCAGCAGTAAAATCATACCATGGCATGATTCTCGTATGTTATTTGGGACTTTTTTTTCTTCAGAAATTCTGTTTATATATCAAACTGGTACATATACACACACACACACACGTTATATATATATATATATATATATATATATATATATATATATGCATGCTATAGTAAGTCCAAAATGTAGCAGCAAGAGTCATAACTAAAATAACTGAATATAAAAAACTACTCATGACCTACATAGAGCTTAATGGTTTGCACCACAGCACTAGAGCACCTTTCACTTACAAAGCCCAGCAGCTACGTAAAAACACTACAATTAGTAATTGAGATTCAAAAATATTGTTTGTATTGAACCCTCTGTGGTCTGAGGGGGTATTTAGGCCATCAAACGTTTTGATGTGCTCTGATATGGGTTAAAAAAAAAACATAATAATGTATAAACTCTGCTAACACTGTGCTAAATAATGCAAAAAAAAACCAACTCTGTAATGTTCTTGACAAGTGCACATATCTCTCTCTCTCTCTCTTCCTCTCTATGTCTAATACACACACATACACATATATAACATTTATTAAAATTAAAATTTAAAAGTAAAGTTTAGCAGTAGAAATTCACCTCCCCTAATATGTTCCCTATCAGAGAGAAAGAAAAAAGAACTCATAGCAATTTTACTTATATACAATATGTACTTTTAATCACTCTGCAACCTTATCTTTCTTTAAATTTTGTGTTCAAACATAATATGTATAAAATGTATATAATATAAAAATATGAAAAAAATAATGTATTAAAATTTGCATTTTTGCTCAGACTGTAAAAGAGGATTTGATCATCACATTCTGTGTGGGTCTTTATTCCACATTACACCATATCATCTCCATCTTTAGCTATCTTTTGTTGCCTGGTAAGTGTCTTCTTAGGGCCATAGCCTATTATTTAAATTTTCATAGATATAACGACATGCTCCAATAAGTTCTTGTTGGAAAATGGAACCTCATTCGCATTTTAAAAATGTCCAGTTTACACAGATACCTTTAGAAAGTAAAAAAACAAAAGTGAAAAGACATGAAAACAAGAAATCCCACTGTGTCAATGATAATTTTTATGGGACTTCTACTTGTACAATGGATTAATATTTTGGATTCCAGACATAACAATCCATGTAATTTATATAATTGACACACCAGAGAATTGTTGGCTGAAAGAGCTGCAGTAAGTTCAATTATAGACAGTAATGGGAAAAACATTGTTATTTTTTTTGTAACAAGTAATCAAATGAATCATTTCCCCATTAACGTTACTGACAATACAATGCGGCGTTACTGTAATTGAACACGCTGAAGCAGTTTAAATTTGAGTAGGCTCTCTCTCAGCCATAGCACCTGCAACTTATTTTGCTGCAGCCTTCGCCGAGGGCTGTGTTCAGTGTGGAGTGATGCTAGCGCTAGCTCTCCGCTAAGGCAGGATGTGGCTTATCACCGAAGAAGCCAACGGGCAGAATGGGGGTGTTGAGAAAGCAAACCTTCTTTAGCTCCTGCATTTTGGCCAGGTTGAGCCCGAGGTGGCATTCCTGGACCTTTGCCACTAGGGCAGAAGAAAACGTACATGCCCTGGACGGGGTCTCTATTTATACCCAGAAGACCAGCACGTGACCGGCTATGCAGATTCTGCTCATTTAATTTTATTGACCATTTTGAAACAAATGAGAGATACTTCGTGCTCCCAAACGTGACCCCTAGTGTTGTCACTCGACACAATGTCAGAGTGAATCACAAAAAGTGAACTATATTCTAGTAGAATAAAACAGAAAGGCAGTTTAAACAAATTTAGAGTCTTTGGAATTCACAGAGAGCTTAGATAAACTAAGGTAAACTCAAAACAGAGGAATATCTTGGAAATATCAATTTTAAACACCTGAGGAGTCTGGTAGTCTTTACAAGGCTTGAAATCAGAGGAACTTTTAAGATACCAAGGAACCACGGAGCTTGTAGTCTTTACAATGGTTTGGAGCCTAAGGAACTTGGAACATGCTACAGAGATACACAATCGAGTTCTTCTTTCTTGTGTGAGACCAGACAGTGAGTAAGCAAAGGTAAGTGCTTTAGATAGAGTGTGTATAATTAGGAAATATGCTGCAGGTGTGTGTGTGAGTTCAGTATTCAGGCGAGAGTAAATGGTGAACTTTGGTGAGGAAGAACCTGGTGTGTGAGCTTTCCACCACCTTTGCTAGAGCTAGTAAACTAGTGGGTGAGAAGTGACAAAATGATAAACCTGTCTTATCTCACTCCACTAGCTCAACTTGTGATCATTTAAGTTGTTTAGTTGTTAATTATCTTGCCTACAAAAGAAAGATTTGATATTGCTCAATATGGTGTTAAGTGTGGGATGTGTGTCAAGGTAGCAGGTTGACTATGTAAGATTCTGTACTATTCTTTTAATCCTGCAGACATAGTAACAGCTTGTTGTGGTCAAATCTGTCTAACCTCTACATAATTTAAGGACATATTAATTGCATTTCTGATATTATTGGTGTTCTTATAAAAGAAGGAAGCAAATTCATTGCATTTGCTGTCAAAGAGCATTTCATTTTTTGTTATTCTTTTAACAGTGGAAAGAAGTGTGTGAGTATTGTTTAAGTTACTTTTTATAAGGTTTGAGAAGAAGGTCTATCTAGCTTTGCCTAGTTCCAAACTGAAAGGATGAAGGCTGTTTTTATAAATGATATGATATAGTGAATGTCAAGTGTAGTTTTTCGCCACATCCTCTCAGTTTTCCTGCATTGTCTTTTTATACTTTGTACTGCTGTTGAGTTTTTTCCAAGGTGCTTTTTGCCCGCCAGTCTTGTTACTGTCACTCTTAACTTTCAGGTTAAAGGAATCAAATAGAATATTAATAGTGTCTGGAGATATTCTGGGTGATATAGCCTTCATAAACAGTGCACTAGTGTTCTCATTAATGCATCTCTTTCTAAAAAGACCGATCTTGCTGAAGTGGTTGCACAGATCAGTATAATGAAGAAAATACAGAAGTGATCAGATAGTGCTACATTTTAATAGTGATAAAAAAATGTTTTGTTTCTTTCAGATAAGTAAATTTCAATATGTGTGGGTTCATGTACATGCTGAATAAAGATCAAAAGTGTTTTAAATGGTTATAATTTATTTTATAGTATTAATTTCTGCATTATTCATGTAAATATAATAATCTCCAACTATAGTCAAACTCTAAGTAAATGATTGATAACATTTTAAATTAACTCTTAAACAAATTTTGGAGAGTATTTTAGAGGCCTCTCACAGAAGGAATAGGGCAACCCGGGCTGATAAGCTTTGGTGGTTGCAGGGCAACTGTTTTTTAGTTGATATCTGGGGGCTTGCAGCCTTAGAGTGGAAGAGTTTGGTTCCAGTGTATACAAGTTCTTTCATTTTCTCCGAAAAGGGGAGATGCTGAAGAGAAGGATAATGTATTTGGCTAGAGGACTGTGGCTTTTTTGTTTCTTGCAGCTAAAAATTGTTGTCCGGGCTTCCCTGGCTGTTTTCCAGAAAAATGTCCTTGGGTGCTGATTGTTGGAGATGTTGTGGTTGTGGTAAGCTGCGTGATGTTATCAGTGTCTTTGTGGGTTGTGTCAGCCACATGACTGTTTGGGAGATGTTGTGAAGTCCTGTCGACATTTATGCTCTGCCATGTGTGTGCTATTTAGATTGATTAGACTGGTGTACTAAAGGATTTTTAAGAACAGAATTTGTCTTTCAGCAAGTTTGTTTGAGTGGAGGTTAAAACAATTATCTATGACCTCAGAAGAGATTGAAGTTTAATGAAGTTCACTCCTTTTATATTGCAGGTTATTGTAGCCATGTATTTAGCACAAGCACCCAGTGTTTTAATGAGTTCATTGAAATCCCTCTGTTTTTTCTGTATGTCATTCTTTCCCATGTGAATGTTTATCCGATTTGCAGTTTTGTTATTCATTAAGATGTTTTTAAGTTCCCTGTTTACATAAGAAACATACTGTAGTTATAGTCATGCTAACAATGTTTCACAGAGTCTGTGAGTCTGTGAATACAGAATCCTGGGCTTGTATGTGTTTCGGGTTAAATACTGCAGTATACTTGGCTTAGCAGTGTTAGCTGTGTTAATTGCATGGTTATTTTCCGCTTGATAATATCACCCACCCATGATGTAATGCTCTCTGATTGGAAGCATGCAATAAAAAAAATATATATAAAAACGAGCGACAGCGCACCTCAGTAAGCTCACGTTCAGTGCATCAGGGACGCTAGGGGGTATGACACATGACGCAGCATCTCATTCCCTTGGAGAACCATGTTTGCATACGTAACCTGAAAACATTCCCCTTTAAAGACTCAAGGTGCATTGAATCGCTTTGGGACCGAAATACCCAAGTCGCATTGAGAAAACCCTTTGGTCTTCAGCCACTACTGCAGCAGGCCAAAAGATATCACTTTGGATGCTGCCGTCGTGAAGCCTAATAACCTCTGAAACTGGCTGACAGTTAGCAGCTGCCCCTTTCTAAACATTTTGATGGTCAATAGTATTGTTTTCATTCAGCAATTCGTAAGCCTGGCCTGCATTGCGACCGAGTTCCAGATGACCCCTAGGTAGGTGGCAGTCTGGGCTTGGGAGAGAACACTTTTGATGATCTTGACCCTTAATGACAGATTTCAGATGTTTGTGGCAACAACATCTCGATGCCGAACCGCTTGCTGCTGCCAGTCGTCAACAATTCAATTTGTGAATTCTCTGGATTTGCATAGGAGCCTGCTGCATACATGCATTTCATGAATATACATGGTGAAAGGGAGAGGCCAAAAGTGAAAATCCGGTACTGGAAGGCTTGAACCCTATAGCAAACCTCAGAGACCTTCTTTGCTATGGAATAATGGATATGTGGAAGTCCATGTCCTTGAGATCTATGGTGACAAACCAGTTCTTGGATCTAATTTGTAAATGACTTGTTTTACAGTCAACATTTTAAACTACAAAAGAGAGTCTGAGCCACATAACCGGAACCTGCTTGGGGAGTTCAGTACCTTTCTAAAACATGACAGATCAATCTTAATTGGATCCTATAACCAATTTGTGCAAGACCCACTGCGAGACATTTGGCAGAAGTTGCCAACCTGCAAAATGTCACAATAGGCAAATGCACAAGGAGGCGATGACATAATCTCAGTCAGCTCAGCCATTTCTGCTATCAGACCGAGGCTTGTTGAAGAAACCACACGAGACACGGTTTTGACACCAGAAAAGAGTAGGTCTTTAATAACATGCGATACTAAAAACCTGAGGCAGACTGCAGAATGTCTCTCGAATAAAGTTTACATCGGGCTTATATAGACAATTCCCGCCCATTATACATTGTTCTCTCTCTCTCTGGGACACAGGAACTCATACCTCATGTGACAACTTGAACTTTGCCCTTCCCCTAAACTTAATTATCCCCATCTGTTTCCCATCCAGAACCCCCTTACATGGCAACCTATACATTTCACGGTTTCTCTAACACACATGACAATTCCACCATTATATACCACTGAATTTATACACAGGTTGATAAAATTCTACTACATATTACCCCCTCTTTGGGCTATCAAAGCCCAAACAACAAGCCTATGTCTAGAGTGCAGCTCCATCATCAGCTCTAAATACAAACCAGTAATCCAAACTGAATCACAATACTACTATCAAATAACTGCATCATGCAACCGCACTCTAGTGGAGAATCATTCCAAACATCTAGATCCATTATTTTTATCAGAATCTAGTAAAAGAAACAATCTCCATTATCCCAAAAGGTAACTCATCCCGGCGTCAATTATATGTATACATAGGTTTAACATTTTAGTGAATAATGTGAATACAGAAAGATATAAAATAAAACAATATATAAAATGGTATGTGATAATGTAGTGAAAGTCTTCAACCCAGATACTTTGCGCATCGTAGATGGCCGCCACAAGGGGAGAGGCCAGGCTAGTGCTTACTCCCAGGGGCTTGGTTCATCATCAGCTTCTTCGTCCTCCTCTGAGGTACTGGAAATTTCCTCTGATATTTGTAAGTCCCAAGCTGTAGAGCACACATTCTTTGTGGTGTTTGGAATAATGTTTTTCACATACATTTGTCGAACCGTAGCCTTAACAAGCAAAGATTTTAATATTGGAAACACAAAACAACCCCCCTAAAAGGATTCCTATTTTAGTAAACCATTTACCCCAATTCCCAAACCCCAAATCTAGCCAATCCCATAACTTCTCATCCCTCCCAGCATTAGTTGAAACTTACTGTCTTAAGGTTTTTCATTTGTTTATGGCCTTTGTAAAGGCACCCTCGGGAGCTGTGTTGTTAGGAATATACGTACAGCATTGGTCACCAAATAATACACATACTCCTCCTTTATCCGCTATAACCAGTCAGAGCTTGTCTATTTTGCCATGTCATGGTACTAGTGCATCTAGTTGTTCTCCTAATGCAGTTAATGCGTCATCGGTATAATTAAAAATCTTAGGTGGATTATAGTAAATATAATTAATCCATTCAGTATTTTTATTTGGTGAGATCCAGATAAATAATTGCTTCATTTCCTGCTAATATTTCACTTCTAGCTTTAATTCATTAGGAATGCCTCTGGGTGACCAGTTGAATCCAATATACACAGGGTCGGTTCATAAGCTCTTTTTTTCCTTTCATCCCCCCCCCCAAGATATAATGTTTATTTCTTGAATAAGTCGCACTCTTGTGCTATACTTGCCAGCCCAATGGTAGATAGGCTAAGAGCCGCTCTCCTCCACAAACCCAAAGAAATCCGCTACAAGTACGGCTTGATCGATATAGTTCTACTGAAGGTGGTACTATAGTCTAATTTGCACAATCGTTTTAAACTTATGTTTATTCCTAGTCCCTGAGCTAGATGTGTTGGATTTGCTCTAACATTAGTCTCTGATTGCCAAGAGGAATTTTTACTTAAATACCAAATAACGGTACAATTTCCTGTGAACTCACCTAAATCTTTGGTCCCATCAGGTTATGGAAGCATCATATCTTCAGTATAGTCATAGTACCCACTTCGGAATTTACTTTCCGTTTTTATTCTCATTTCACTACTATGTCACAGCTTTTGCAAAAATTCCAATGAGGTCTCTCATGTGACGGTGATACAGGAACACTAACAAAGCTAACCATTCAGCGGGACAGTAAGGTCTACTCCTTATCAAATGACAAAAGTTTTTGTTGAAATTAGCACGTTCGAATTATGTGTGGGGGAACTACGTAGCATTTAACGGTGATTTGGAACATATACACAATTGTCCATACCTACTTTCTTGCCGTAAAGCTACCCACCTATAATTCTTATTTTTTGCTATATTCATAGGTATTTAA